>JAWWML010000031.1:3513345-3585324 GCA_035047165.1 Ormyrus rosae | reverse complement strand
CCATTAAAAAGAACATCTGCAGATCAGTGATTGGCCGCGCGCGCCGAAAATATAAAAATACAAGCGCACTCGTTCCAGGGTCAAGTTCTTTGCGAGGAGACGACACTTCGCAGAGTAGTAGTAGCAGCAGCAGCAGTAGCAGCAGCGCACTGAGCCGAATGACCCTCGTAACCAACCGACGGCGAGAGAGACGAACGTATACACACATGCGCGTTTAGAGCCACATAGGTCCCGTTGGCTGTTCTCGACCGCTCGATAATCACCGTTCGAAACGAACGCTTTCGAAAATTCGCAGCTTCATCAAAAGCCGCAGCACTTCTTGATAATTCCTCGATGCACTTCGGAAGAAAATACCAGAGTCCGAGTCAGAGGGCAAGAAACAGAAAGAGACAGAGAGGAGCGCTCTCTCGCAGAAATGGCCGAAGAGAAGCCTCTCGCGCGCGCCCACACCACACACGCGCGATTCCTCGACACTCCTTTGCCTCTTGCTGTCTTGTCCTCACCAATTGCACAGAACCTGGCAATTTCGGTCTCGTCGAAGAACCAGCCGTCTCAAGCCATTGCCACAAATTGCAGCCGAAAGGACGACGCGCCTAATCCTTTTGCCACAAGACGCGCACTCGCGACTCGACGTCGTCGACGACGCGATCTATCATGGCAGATCGAGCGCAGCACACAGCCAGGAGAGGCCGCGGAGAGGGGAGAGAGCTCTCTCGCTCGTTCTCTCTGCTGCACGTATATGCGTTTCTCAGGTGTAACAGATTTTTTATTTTTAAAGAAGAAAAAGATTTCCGGCGAAGATGGGGTGATTCTTGGTAGAACTTGCGGAGAATGCTTTGAAGCAACTTTCTGCTTTAGAATTGTTTTAAGAAAACTGAAAAAAAATGTGTTTGAATTTAAAAGGCTCTTTATTTACTATGTTTAAATGGAAACGATTTTTCGTTCAAGTTTCCTAGAAATTATTCATAGTACCTATCACATATCAATAAAATATTGAGATTTGAGAATAAGAAATAAAGCACTTTAAAGTACAGTGCTTTAACAGTAACATTTTTTTAACTGTTTGAATTTTGGAAACAATTTTTAAATGAAACTCTTTTCAGCTACGTAGATTTAAAAGCCTCTGGAGAATGAAAGCAGAAAGCCTTTAAAGAACAGAAAATTCGAAGTATAAATGAGAGTAAAACTCATGAGCCAAGTGTACTTTAACGAGTGTTCCGGCAAATAACTTGCTCCAAAAACTGTAGATGGTTTTGTGCACATTCCACGTGCATAATCCATTTTAAAGCAGCAATAAAACGCACAACAATTAGTGTTCGCGAACAGTGTCTATCGCAACAATCCAGCAAGAAAACGGAACGTGAGAGAGCCAAAGAAGGGGAAAGGAGTTTAGGTTGTCCGCACAGTGCCTACAACAGACACTATACTAACAAATTCATCAATCAATGCATTTTATCGAACGTGGAAAAGTTGCTACTTAAGCTGAATGCCGAGTAAAATGGTAGACTCAGCAGAGTCGAAGAAACCATATTCTTTTCCTCGGCAGAAAACCTTGTGTAAATCAACCCTTAAAAGTTTCGCCAAATCCCTCTCACATCTCGCATTGCCGACTATTAGAAGAATGAGCTCGTCATCGCACTTTAAATTTATCCAATCGAACGGACACTCCGATTCACCGTCCACGTATGTATCCCGAAATCTCCCTCTCTCTTTTCTCCCTTATTCGGGATCTTATGTACACCCGCGCGCTGCTCGTTCGCGCACTGTGTGGATCTTCCGAGGGCGCGACTGTAATGACGTCGTCTCTGCGGTCGCCTCAAGAGCCTATAACTTATTTGGAAACAACGCCTTCTTCTAGAATTCTAGATGAAGCTTCCAAGGTAAGAAACTACCGGCACCGATGTTTTATGCGTTATATGCACACTCGCGAGTCGAGAGCAACGAGTTGGTAACTGCAGGAGGAGCCTCAAAGCCCTTGCACGCACCGCTGCCTTTTCTACACTCTACTGCAGCAACAATAATTAAACAAGGACGGGGAGATGCTTTGTTTATTCGCTGACACCCCCGCGAATTAGACCCCCCTTGGAGAATCGAGATAGAGGAATGCAGGGTTGTACAGACCGTCGGGCGGACGTCATGGATATTCGGCGACCTCTTCGGCAGCTCTCACGTATCTGGTGAATGCTGACGACTGCAGGCAGAGAGCAACGGAGCCATCATTTTCTCGAGTTTCTTGGGTCTACGAGAGCTTCCAGGTCTTATTCCTCGGTGACTCGCTGATGAAGTTACCGTTTTTCGCACAGCAGCAGTATAGCAGTGGCAGCAGTAGTAGCAGCAGCAGCAACAATAGTAGTAGAGGGAGAGCGTGCGTTTTTTACTTGGATGCACGTTATTGACTGCGTGGAATTCGGCGAACTTATCCTCGCCGCGTCTGCTCCTGAGTCCTGGACTTCAACGTCATCAGACTCCAAGGCGCACAGTAGTGGACGGCGGCGAACAGCAGCGACGATGCTCCGCATGCATGCCTTCTTTTCTGTTTCTCCCTCTTTCCAGAGCTCACTCCGCAGCGATTTGTCTCATCTTTCCATCGAGTAGCTCTTTATTACCTTTTGCGAATAATGTCTCGCCTTCGGGGTTTCTTCTTTCGAGAGCCTGTGGGTTGATCTCTGCATCCAGAATCGAACGCTCTCGGCTACCTCTTGGTTAGTCGCGCACTCCGCGATATGTACGGCTGTGTACACCCTCGGCGATATCGTGCATGTGTACTGCAAGAGAAATGCTACATACGTACGATGGGTACACAAACACAGTGTGTTGAACTCGACGTTCCTTTCTTCCGTCTCTCTCGCACGCACACGCGGTACTTCTTCAAGGCGCGACTACAATTCACGACGATCAGACGCCGTATTTTTTTTCTTGAAAATTGAAGGGATCTCAAACTCAATCATGAGTGAAATTTTTTTGGAATAATTGTTTTATTGTATTATACCATACGCACGCACACCTTTTAAGGGTTTACAAATAAGCTGCATCCAGCTTCCTTCGCTTGAACGTATATAGCTGTTTGACTCGTAGGCATTTCGGGGGTAGCCCGTCAACCTAACAGCGTCATACTCGCTACAGCGATCGGAGCGGACCACGGGTAGCAGGGCGGGAGGGAGGAAGGGCAATGATGGGCCACATAGGGTACTTATGTATGCATAAAAATTATTTCTACAATTGCGGCAAATGCAATTTTGGTAAAATTAAAATCAGTTTTTGAAACAACCAAATTTTACTAATTAATCTAAAGTAATAAATAAATGTTAAAGAAAAATATATATATTATTATATATATTATTTATTTTTCAAAAATCTTATTAAAAATATTCCATTTTATGATGTACAATTAAGTAATAATTACATATATTTTATTGACATACGTAATAAATATTAATTGAATGTGAAAGATATTTCTATAATTTAAAATTTAAAATTTAAAAAATTATTATTTGCAATTATTATTTTCTGGAAAATTTAATTTTTTGGTTTTGAAATTAATTCTAGTTTAAAAAATTCTATTTTTTTTTTCAAAATTAAATAATGTTATCAATGAAAAAGTTAATCTTTAATTACAAAATTCCTTTAAGCATAAATATAATCAAATAAAATTTTTAAAGAGAAACAATTACATGAATGCATAATTTTTAAAAAATCAAAATTCAAAAAAGTTTCTCTTAAAATTTCATCTTCAATCTAAGATAAATAAACTTTTAAACAATTTTTCATAGAAAAATTTTCGAGATCCTTTGTACTCTTAGCCTAGCTTTGAATCTGATTATTTAAATTTAATATTTATTTTATTGTATTAAGTAACACATTTTTAACTCTAAATCGATTTGGTCGAGGATTTGGAGCATAACCAATTGATCCTTGCATTTTCATTGTCTTTAAAATTTCAGTATCTATTGTAGGAGTTTTTCTATAAACAGACTTACAAAGCTGTTCTGGCCAGTCACTCAGCAGTGGCATCCCGTCACCTGTGTAAGTCATTGGTATCACACTCAGAGGTGTAGTATTGTCACTAATATCTATAGAGTGAACCATTACATCTTCATCCATAAATTCTGTAGGTCTTGAAAATGTATTGAACCGTGGCTCTGGTACATTTGAAGACATTAGATGTAAAGTACCTACAGAATCTCCAAAGGCAAGACATTGAGATGTAACTGAAATATCCAATGATGTTATTATTGCTCCTGCTGTGGCAACTTGATATAAGCAAGTTAATGAAGGCTGAGCATTGGCATAAATGGAATCAAGGACTTGCATTTGTCCTAATGGTGATACAACCACAACTCTAGCTGAAAAGCTTGGTAAAAATTTAAGTAATAAGGGATACATCAATGTCTGCAGTGGATTTATAGCTTTCATCTGTCTTAGATCATATACCATCAGAAATCTATCAACTGACAGACCTTGTCTGCTATTGCTGAAACCACAAGTGACTAAATAATTTCCTTGAACATCAAAATCACTCAATGATCCATTATGAGTATTTAAGGAATGTTCTACATTTAATGTTACAGGATCTCTAAGTTCTATTTTTCCAGTTGGAATCCCAGCACATATAAATCTATTATTTAGTCTTAGAATTGCGCAACTACCTTCTGCTACATCAATTATCTGTTTTTCTTTAAATTCATTTAAATCTAAATCTATAATTTTATCTTGATGCCCACCCATTAATAATGATAATGAATTGTATTGTAAACAACACTGCATCTCATTCATATTAGGTGATTCATAAGTATACAATTGCAACCCTCTCCGAGCTTGAAATCTTAAAGAATTTTGTGTTAATGCTAAAAGTCCAGCATCCAGAGTGCATATTTGACGAATTTCTTGTTTAGGATTAATAATTTGATATGATGTATACTTTTGTAAAAGTGGACCATAATAAGATGTCACATGACCTCCTTGATTGCCATTCCATACTAATTCCTCATGTGTATCAAAACAAACTGTTGATATTCCATAACCATCTCTTGATCCATCAGACAATACTGTTCTTGTTTCTTTGAATTCAGCTTTACTAAACTCATCGTTGAATTGCTCAGGATCCAAACGAGGATCCTCAGTTGTTATAAAATTTTCAGCTGGAATATTATATTCTGGATTATTCCACAATAAACTTTCTTCTAAAGGAACTAAATTAGCTTCTGGCACTGGAGTATTAAATTCATTAATTGTAGGAAACTCCATTGTTTTAAATTTTTTTCGAAATATTTTAATATAAATTTCAATAATTTAAGGGTTTTTCACAACACTGATTATTATTTAGTAATGTATCTGAAAATTCCATATTTTCAAGACATACGATGATAATAAACCTGAATATAAAAAAATAAATTTTTAATTTATTAAATTACATTATCAAAAATTTTACTAGTAAGTAAAATTTACCTTTATTACTAATGAATGCATAAATGTGTGTGACCATTTATAACATTGCATTAAACTATTAGACGTGAAATTATTTTTTATAAATTTCTAAAACTAAAAGTATCTAACAAAAAATAAATTCTTTACGTCAACAAACTAAATTCAGCTTTGTTGTTTGTTGATTTACATACGAGTGTAGTACTACACAACTATACTTACTTCCTCTATCGATTTTGATGTGACTTACATCTTACATGCTAATACTAGACTGCTTTTGATACTACACATGTGAAATTATAAGACGCAATAGCACTATACATATTGTATAAAGTGTATATATATATATTATTATTAAGCGAAAAAAAGCAGCATGTATATACTATTCCTAATATTATTAATTTCGTATGCTCAATTTATAGAAAAAGTTTAATATTATATATCAATAAAATTATATATATTTTTTCAAAAAAGTTGAGCATGGATGAATTTGTACAATATAATTATTTACCGACTGAGTTAAATGAAAAATATATATATTATCATAATAATAATAATGATAACGTAAGATTCCATGTGGTCTGTACAATTGCACGAGGTTCACAGCAGCTGACGTTGCCGGTGCCGCAATTCCTTATCTCATTTTTTCAAGTGTTGAAATTTTTTTCCTTCTGATCAGATGAATATCATTTCCGTAACAATAAACTACGTGCCGTCGGCAAAAAACTATTTAAAAACATTAGATACTTCACTACCACTTCGTGTGAACATCTAACCTACTCGAGCAAAGGTTGCTTATCGGTGAGTCAATAATTTATTCATCAGATTTAACCGTAAGCTCGTGATTCTTTTTTATACTTATCATAGAAATTTATCTCCCGGTATCTTATTTTGCAGCAAAAGTGGGAAAGAAGGAAGCGCCTGCGCGTCTGTATGGTTCTGCAGATTTAAAAACAGTAAAATTTACTTTCCTGCAGTGGCAGTTTGTCAAAGACGCATGCAAGGAAAACAGGGATATTTTGTAAATAGAAGATATAGTGGGTCATCATGTCATTGGAAAATTATCCCATTGAAACCAATACTATGACGTACGTTAAAGATATTTGTATCAACTTTGTCTCTGGCTTTCTTGGTAAGACTGGTTTTTCCTTTTATTACATGTTTTGTTAATCAATTTATATGAAATGGATATTATAATGTTTTCTTTTAAATTTAATATTTCTCTAATTGTTAAGAGATTCATTTTATTTAAAATTGAAATACTTAATTTAACTAAACCAGTTTTGATGGTAATCAAAATTGATTTATAAATATTTGTACAAAATTGTACAATAAAAAATTAATATTTTTATTTATCTTATTTTAAATTTGTTCATTTAACTTTAAGGAGTAAAATTATATATGTATCTTTGTGTTAATGTTTTACTTATAATTTTATCTTTCAACAATAACGAAGGTCTTTTTATTTTGTTCTAATTACAATGTTAGATTAGATAAAGGTTCTGAAATGAAGCAAGTGATACTCTCAATTGATTTAAGATAATGAGTTTTTAATTTATTGAATAAACCATTGAAATTGATACTTAAACTGATTTTATGCAGAGTTAGATTAAAATGTTTAAAAATAATTCAAAACCTTTATAGATAATTATATTTATTTTCTTAAACATAAAGGTATTTTATTATTGTACTAATAAAAAATATCTTACATTACAAATTTTTGTTTTTAAATAAATACAAAATACAAAATATTAAAAGTAAAAAATTTGAGAAAAACAAATTTACTTAAAAATAACTTATTTATTTTTAGGCGGAGTGGCTTTGGTTTATGTTGGTCAGCCACTAGACACAGTCAAAGTAAAGATGCAAACTTTTCCCAATATGTATAATGGAATGGTAAATTGTTTTATGAAAACATTAAGAACAGATGGTATTGCAAGAGGATTATATGCTGGAACAGTACCTTCTTTAGTTGCTAATATAGCTGAGAATTCAGTATTATTTGCAGCTTATGGTGGCTGCCAAAAAGTTGTAGCTCATATTTTAGGTAAATGAGAATAATTTAAAAATGATTATTTAAACTAATTATTTATTTTGTAGCTATTTTTAGAAATTTTTTTAGAAGTTTTTATTTTAAAGATTTTGATTTAATAGTAACATTTATAATTTTAATATAATTATTTAAAACAGATGTACCTAATCCTGAGGATTTAAGCTCAATTGCAAGAGCTACATCAGGTTTTGGTGCAGCATTCTTTTCTTCTCTCACACTATGTCCAACTGAATTAATAAAATGTCGGTTGCAGGCCATGAGAGAATTACAGAGTCTTGAAAAGGGATCAAAAAATGTAGTAAGTATTTAATAATATAACGTCTTGTATAAGTAAAAAAAAATGAAAATGTTACTAATAAAGAATAAATATGCATTTAACACTTGCATTCATTTTAGAAATTGATTGGTTCTTGGCAATTAACCAAAGACATCATCCGTGAAAATGGATTTACGGGTTTATTCAGAGGATTAACCTCGACGATAGCTAGAGAAATGCCTGGTTATTTCTGTTTTTTTGGAGGGTATGAAGTAACAAGAGAATTATTAGCAAAACCGGGACAAAACAGAGATGACATAGGGTGGCAAAAAACTATGGTAGCTGGTGCAGTGGGCGGATTAGTATTATGGATCGTCATTTTTCCTGCTGATGTTGTTAAAAGTCGAATTCAAGTAAATATTTTTGCATTTTTTATTTTTTACTATTGTCTTTAAGAAACTAAAATTTAAGAGCTCTTTAATTTAAAAATATTACAATAATAAACTTTGCTTTAATTAGGTAATGAACATGAAGGAACCTGCATTAGTTATAGCGAAGCATATTGTCAAAACTGAAGGAATTGGTGCTTTGTACAATGGTCTGAAACCCACACTAATTAGAACAATTCCAGCAACCGCAACGCTGTTTGTCACGTATGAATATACCAAGAAATTTTTGCATACGTTATTGGATTAATGTATGCATTTTAATGTATTTTTCGTGAAAAAAGTTTTGTTTTTAATTACACGTTTGAATATCTAGAAGATATAATTTGATTTTTTAGGCAATGAGCATTTATAAAGTTAGATTTGAACTTTCAAAAGTTAGAGCAATCAAAACAATGCCCAGAAGAACCAATTTTTAAGCTCAGGTATAATGTAAATATTTAAGTTGTAAATAAAACAAAGATCACTAAATAAGACTTGTAGTTTATTTTATCTATAATATACATATATATATATATACATCATGTAAAAATTCTTATATGGAAGTTACTTTTAATAAATATTTACAACGTTTCTAATGTACTTTTGCTTGGCTTCATCGTTTGATAAGTTTTCCCATACGTAAAAAGGTATCTAAAATTAAAAAACAAGAAATTGTAATTATTAGTTAATAAGAGAGAATTGTTTTATTAAAACTTACCACTAAAGGCGTATATCCGATTTTGTATAATATTCTTATCTGGTTCGTTAAAGCACCTATTGGCCGATGCATACGATTTCTCGTTAAGACTTTGTGAGTTGCAATTACTAAAGCATACCACTTTTTACCATCATCAGGTGCATATTTGACATTCCCTTCTGGAATATGGATCAACTTTTCCTCTGGGGAAAAGAATTGATTGGATTCCTTATCACGACAAAGTATAATGTTGGTTATTGGCTTATGAGGAAGTAGTATATCTCTAAAGACTAGTGATTCGTCGCCTAATACTTCCTGAAAATTATGTTTAATTCTTTCATAATTTTATAAATAAATAGTGATACTATTTACATTAATTTTTTTTTTTAATTTTATTTAGTATACACGAGCTCAAAAATTTCTTGTTTCAAATAATACTATTAATCGTTGTAAAAGTTTCATAAAAAATTAAGAATAAAAATCAATTACCTTGCATACATTTTCTACTTCAGTGATAAATTTTCCAATGTGAGCATTTTTTTCCGATTTAATTACATTTTCCTTTCTTATCGCTCCATGTTTCTGAAAAATTTTAAATTATTTTACTTTATTTTATTGAATAAACGGGTTAAAAACCCATATTTACATATTTTGTACAAAAAATAGAAGACATTAAAATATAACAAATTTCAGTGGTGAGCAGTCAACCGCCTAAGAGTGTTTTTCGCCTATGGAGTTTAAACTCCCGTGCACTTTGCTGTAAAACATTCCAACTGCGACGGAGTCTGGGTGATGGGAGAATTGTAAGAGTAATTTCTCACGTACGACTCTTCCAAAACATAAATGGAGAATGCCATTTATGTAAAAGGTGAACCAGACAACGGAGCAATGTGTAATTATTACACATACAGTTGATCTTAAAAATCCTAATACTTTTACAGACATCGTTACTACGAGATCAAGACGTGTTAATTAAATGATAAGGGGGCGTCACATAGAACATAGACCCTAAGATCCGATACTGTGAATCTAACGAGTATTGAAACAAAGCTAGCGGGGCTTTTTTCCCACGAAAAGAAATGACGTTACATTTTTTATCATTAATGTGGAGACCATTGTGGGCAGCCCAAGCCATAAGTAAATTCACGCCCTTCTGAAGTTTCAACGCATCGACTTTCAATCTTACAAAATAGCCTTGTCGTCTGTATAGATAAAACAGTTGCCCGAGCTAACGCAATCTTTAATGTCGTTTATAAAAATATTAAATAATATGAGACCTAGCTGGTACCATCTTGCGGGATCCCGGCGTTACATTAATTGCGGTAGAAATGCAGTCCATGACCCGTACAAAGTTTGTACTACAAACGGAGAGCACCCCAACAGATGCGATCCTTAGGTTGCCTCTTATTTTAATATTCCAGACCGTAATACAAATAGCTTATAAAAACTTATAAAAGGGGATCATTCCGGATGTAAATACACGCATTAAAACCAATTAAACGGACCCAATTTTGTTGGTTTTTAAGACATTTTTAGTCCGGAATGTGACACAGAGTCACATTCCGGAGACAAATTACAATAGTTCATTTTAATTTCATCACAGACTGTATAAATCTAAAAAATTATCATGTTCCTAGTAAGTTTTACAAGTCTAAATATGAAATATTATATTGCGCACCTAAGGGAGGAAAAGAACTGGCAAGCTCATAGCTCGTGTAAATTGACACCCGAGTCAAAGGCGGGGGTGTCAAACACGAAACGAAGTTGCCGCTTTCCGGCGACGTCGAGCAGAAAAATAGTATACACACCTTGGCCAGTAAAAAAGAAAGCCTCAGATCACATGTAATTGTCGGCTTCGCCTCGGCCGACAATTACATGTGATCTGGACATTTCTTATTTCACTGGCTTAGGTATATATGTAATACACTAATTTTGCCTAGCGGGGACGAAAATATAACGTTCTTGATCCAGCGCCGGGCGAGAAAGTAATAGTATTTTCGGCCCGCTAGGCAAAAAATTTATTATTGACTTCGTAAACCTTACTAGAAACTAAGGTAATTTTTTATATTTTTACAGTCTGTGATTAAATTAAAATGTACTATTGTAATTTTTACTAGAAAATTTTTCTTCGTGTATATTTAATGTTACAATTATTCAATTATTCAAAATTTTCTACAAAATTAAACAATGTAAAATAAAATTATATTTTTAAATAAATAAAGATATTTTGTACCTTGAGAAGTAAGTCTTTTAAATCCTTGTTTAATCTCGGGCCATTGTATTTGGGATGTTCTATTTCAATGTAATAATCTAGGTCAAGGTAAGATGAATTGACATTATGAAGATTATTTCCAGAAAGTCTTTTGATAAATTCAGGATCTAACACCCGTTTGAAACCTTCTTCTGTATAAAAATTTAAATTCTTCAACTGCACAATAGAGTGAAAAAATACTCTTTGAAACCTTTATTAAACAATTAAAATTCAATTAATATTTTTGTGCTTAAAATGTTGTGAACTATTATATATAAATGAAACAAGTGGATTATTTTATTTAAAGTGAACAATTATTTACACTGAAATTTCTTCTTCCCTAGTTGGATCAAACAGCTCTTTTAAAACTGCGTCACAATATGTCATTTTTTCAGTAGAATCATAATCATATATATTTAGAAGACATAATATTCTATAGATATCTTTTATTTTCATGTTTTTTATTTCTTTTTCTGACCTATAAAGCAAGGAAAAAAATTTAATATGAATGCTTAATTTGTTTAGCAAATATATGTATATTTATTTACCTGTTTATTATATTTAAAAGTAACTCTTCATTGTATATTAAAGTCTTTCCAAAAAAGTCTGCTATGTATCCAATAAGTGGAAGAGAACAATTATTTACTTTGATTATCAATAACTGCAATAAATTTTCTATTTGTTTGGCAATAGTTTCATCGTGATAATACCTATAATATATAGGTATTATATACACAGAATATAGTTTACATATTATATTTTTGTATCTAACTTTTTTTTAAATAAAATATAAAAACTAATTTTTTTTACCTGAGAAGTTGCAAGAATGTTGATATGTGAGGATCATCAAGACTGTCAAAGTTAGAAATCACTTTATCATAAAATTTCTTTGCAAATGGTATACTTAAAATTGATTTTCCATATGATAGAAATGCTGTTGCAACTATTGTTACTTCATCTACAGATAACTGATCAAAACAATTTTCAATTTCATACTCGTAATCATAAAAATTTATAGGTATTGTTCTATTCACTTTTAAAAGAAATCCAAATTGAACTAGATTAGCAGGTGTCATTTTCTTCAATTTTTTACTTAATTTTCTTAAACTGAACCAAGTAAAATCTGAGGGTCTTTGTAATCTGGCTCTATAAAATTGATCATTTGTCATAAGAATTTCATCAACAGTCCAATTTTGCATTCGTTTCAGACATTCATTGTCTACTATTTTCCAAAATTTTTGAAATTTTGGATTTGTCTTTTCAGTGTACCACAATTGTAAACTACATAACATTTGATGCAATTCATCATCATTAAATTTTGGACATCGATCTTCCATTATTTCTAAAACTCCACTATACTTATCATCAGACAAGCATTTCTCGTTTTTAGATGCATAATGAGAAAGTAGTTCAAAATTTTGCAAAAGCTCAGTATTGCTCATGCTAATCCATTGCTTCTCTAATAATTGTTCCTCACTAATTGGTAGATCTTCTTTAAGTGTTAATGTCGGTGATATTGCATAATTACTTGATTTTTCAAGTATATTATGAGCTTTAGCTACATGAAATACAAATGTAGATTTTGAATCAAGTGCTTTTGTGTGGTATAAATGTTGTGCAGTGGATAATCTTCCTTTGCATAAAATTCTTGAGCATGAGGTTTCATTAATATGATTTAATATATTATTATTTGAAAAATAAATTGTTTTTACTACTGAATTTAATTTTTGTAGTAAAAATTGTCCTTTGCAGCTTAACATTTTGTTTTTATAATTAGTTATGCTTTTTATATTATGTCATGCACACGTCACCTGAAAATCAAATTAAATTAGAATTAATATAAAATTAAAATTTATTAATTATTTATTTTGTTAACAAGTATTATTATTATAACTTTTAAAATATTCAATGTAAATTTTTTTGGTTAGGTGTATTATAAATTTTATTGGTCGTACACTCGTGCCGGTCGTGCGCATCGGCATGATCTCCAGCGCACAAACTTTGTAATCGTAACGACAGCTGTACGTACTATAACGTGGATTGCGCTGACGCCTGACAAAGTGATAACACTTTAACATTTAAAATTTCACATTTGCATATTTAATTATAGTTTGAATTTTCTAAGGTTGCGTTCTAATACTGTATATAATATGAATATCAGTAATGATATATGACTTTTGGAATTAATATCAATTTGGATTGGGATTGACTAATATATATATCAATTACAAGACTTAAAAATGTATGGAGATATAAGTTTTGGTTGTAGTTTCATATAAGAAGAATTTTTTATTTTGAATTATATAGTTTTTTGATATATTAAATGTTAATAACCTTTTTCATGATGAATAAAAAGACTATAAAATGATTTACAAGTATACATTTTACAAACTATTTTAAGTTAAGTTTTATTTGTTGAAGTATTAACTAAATAATAAATAACGTAAGCTCTCGTCGGAACCAGCGATTGGTATTTGTTCCTTTTTTTATTTATTATTTTTATAATGCCTTATGTAGCCCTTCTAGCTGTTATCAGCTTTGAATTACCGGTAATTTTAATTTAACAGAACTATATAGCCAATCAGTCAAACGTACGCGATGAATTCAAAAGTCGCAAGTCGAACAAGCAGAATAGAACGGATCCGCGCTTAGCTATATCGCTATATGTATCGTTCCCTTATCCGCGTGCTTTTTTATGTGACGATCTGACGAGCTCTCGTCGCGACCTTTAAAGTTTCTATTCCATATTTCCATATCTGTTATTATTAAGGGGGTGTTGAATACCGACTGAGCTGACGTCATTCTACGCATCAAAATACGTTCGAAATTCGAATTGCAATTTGCATTTGTAATATTTGCATGAACGTCTCTGACGGTCACAACATGAGCTTTCGTTTCGAGGTGTTTTGACACCCCCTTAAAGGCACTGGTTACATATCTAATTTAAATTAACATGTATTCAAATTAATATCGTTAAGGATAAGCATAATTTAGACTATTAATAGCTCTAAAAGTTAAGTAATTTTTCCAGGTCGATGGAAGTATTATTTTAATAGCCAGTGTAAAGGAATTTCTTTCGGACTACCAGTTCGTAAAAATCAATGAACATTTGAAAAAAAATTTAAACTATCTGTTATATAAATATCTATATTGAAAATAAATTTTGATTTCTTTTTATTTTATTTTAGTATAACACCAATGATGTTTCAAGTAAAGTGATACCAGAACATGATTTTACTTTACTTGAAATATAAATATATATATATATTTACATATTCGTTTAAATTGTAAAAAATTTATTTTTTATATTGTAAAAAATATATTGTAAAAAATTTATTTTTTACAATTTGCCATATTATTTGGCCTATACAAATTATTTAGTGGTTTCCTTTGTTTTTATGACTGAATAAATATAATTATGTAAAAGTTGTTTAATATACTCTTTCTTGAAACTTTCATGCCTCGCATTACTCCATTCATTATAACGCACCTGCAAATACAATCGTGATTCTCAAATTTCAATTAAAAAAATAATATTAATAAAAAAACTTGTCTTGAACTTACTAGAATAGGCGTATAGCCAATACATTCCAAATGTCTCAAATGTACGGCTAATGCTCCGGACGGCTCGAATGAACTTCTTATTAAATAATTGTGAGTTCCAATTACTACAACATACCATTTTTTTCCATCTTTTGGTGCATATTTAATTGTGCCCGCAGGTATTTTCGATAACGTATGTACAGGTGATACAAATTTTTTAGTATATGGATTGTAACATAAAACGATGTCCGACCTTGTAATATGTGGTAAAAGAGAATCTATATGGACTGCCGATTCTGAATTCAGACATAGCTAAAAATTAACGAATTTCTCAATTTAGCATTATTTCCGTTTAACTGAGAATTTTTGCTCATTTTAATATTGAAAATATCACCTATAAAATATTTTCATACCTTTATAATGTGAGCAACATCGGTTGTTAGTTTATTTGCCATATTATTTGCATTTTTAACTGGATTGAAATTAGAAAGGGCCCCAAACTTCTACAATAACAATGTTAAATGTTTGTTTCGTTTCAATGATTAAAATGAAAGATTTCATTAATTTTAATTTATAATTTTATTAAATTTGTACCTTTATCAATAAATTCAATATATTCTTTTGAATCCTCGGACCTTTATATTCGGGATGTTCGATTTCTATACAGTGATCCAGAACAAGATATTCTCGATTTAAATTAAATATGTCGCTTTTAGACATTATATTGATAAAACTTAAGTCCATAATACGTTTTACAGCTTCTTCATGATAAAAATTTACTTGTAACATATAAAGAATACAATAGGTAAGTGAAGATGGAAATCTAAAAAATATTTTAAGTATATAGCTTATTTATGTTTTTTTAAAGTGAAATTACATTAATATTATAATATTATAATAAATGTGTTCTGTCCGCAGGTATATTATTTCTCATAATTTAAAAATTGTTGGAATCTTATTAATTTAGGATATAATCATTACCTATTAATCATAGATTTTTTCTATTTGTTTAAAATGTGCATTGTGCTGTGATTAGTGTTGTGCGTATTCTTTGAATAAAATAAATCTTTCACGCCTTCGTGCTTATATGCATAAGGAATAAATATTCAGGTTCTTGAAGGGTCAAATGAGTTTTTTCTTTAAAAAAAAACCTAAGTTACAAAAGTAGTGTCCCAAAATTGCAGGATATTCCTTAGCCAAAGAAGAATAAGACCCAGTAGCGGAGTTACGAGCATTTTTCGAAAAATTTAGGGGAAATCTATGCTTACAAAAATGTCTAATAACTGAATGTCCCATGCTTTTATTTCATACGAGTTGAATTAAAAAATATTTATTTGTTTCAAAGTTATGCTCAATTAAAATAGTATTAAAAAATGATATACATTTTTAAGTGCTGCAGTTTGCGTTTAAAAAATTATATCCATAATAAGCATAACTTTGGGACAAATAATAATTTTTTTATTTAATTAGACTCAAATCAAAGTTCTTGCTACGTATTTTAACTTAATTTTTTGTTCAATTCATTACAACTTTCAGTTATGTTGATATTTCAATTTTTATTCCCCTAGGTTTTTCGAGAAAAGCTTTAAACGCGTGTAAGTTTTCGCTACAGTGCACTAACTAAATTTCTTTGTAAGCAAATGTTTAAACACGATGAGTTAGGAATATAATAAATTGTATCAAACGGACGAGGGGTAGGTAATTCAAGGGTATATTTAACGATAACGAGCGAAGATAGCGGATAGACAGCGAGGGACGGAAGATAAAGAAAAGATTGGAAATAGAGAGCGAAAGAACTTGTAATAATGTAAAAATGTAAAAATGTAAAAATGTTTTTTGTATAAAAAAAAAAAAATATGCAAATCGTTAATAATTAATATACTTATGGTAATAAAGTGTATATTAATATTATAATTCTATTTGATTTGTATAAATTTACTTACTCTTTTATTTCTTCAGCTCTACTTGGTTTTAATAATGATTCTACAGCAATAGAATAAAATGGAGTCTTTTTAGGATCGTAATTAAAAATATATAACATAAATATTATTCTTTCAATATCTTTTAATCTTGCAATTTCAATATCTTTTTCAAATCTGTAAAAAATAATTCAAAATCTTTAGCTAAATATTACATAAAAGTTACGTAATAACATCCTTACCTTTCCAAAATTTTTAATATTAAATGATGGTTGCATGTTAAATTTTTAGCTTGCATATGAGCAATGTGAGTTAAAGTTGGTATTGATCTATGAGGAACTTGTGATATTAAAGAGTCTAATAATCTGTTGACTTGTTCTATTATATTTAAATTGACACTATACCTAAAATCAAAATTTAATTACAAATATTTCTATTATTGATTAATGAATCATATACATTCTTACTTTGCTTACCGTAACATTTTTAAGTGTGCTGTTAAAGTTATGTCACTAATGGAATCCAGGTTAGCTTGTAGTTTTTCAATAATATTTAATAATAACATTTTTTTTTTTATTGCAGATTCATATTTAAAAAAAGCCATAGAAATTATTCCTATTTCTTCCATTGTAAATTTATTAAAATGTTTATATACATTATGTTCAAATTTATCAAAACAAATATAAACTCTTTGATTTACTTTTAATAAATATGCATATTGCACTATATTTGCAGGAGTCATTTCACTAGAATTTAATTTCGATAAACTATACTTAACAAATTTTGAATATTTATTTATTTTTAATTTAAAAAAATAATCATTCATCAAAAGTATTTTATCTATGGGCCAATTTAAACTTCGTTGTATACACTCATCATCCAAAACTTTTCCAAATATTTCATAAAATTCTCTTTTTAAAGACCATAATTCTAAACATTTAAACAGATGAAATAATTGATCATCTGTAAATTGAGTATATTGTTTTTTGATAGTCCTTAATACTTGAATAAATTCATCATCTGTTAATTTTTTTTTTTGTTCAAATGCGTAATACGAAAGAAGTTCAAAATTTTCTAATAATTCAATATTGCTCATAGTAGTCCAATCTTTGTTTAATAAACATTCTGCATTGTCAATTTGTACATCCTTTTTTAAAGATAAAGATTTTGCTAAAGAGTTTAAATAAACTTCAGAACTTCCCAATACATTACGAGCATAGATACCTTCTAATGGACCATTTTCTAAAATGTTCTCAATTTGCGGTAAGTTAAAATTGTTATGTGAGCTCGAAAAATAATTGACGAGTGGATTTAACCTTTTTCGTACTTGGCAGCTTTTATAGTTTAACAATTTTATAAATTTTCTTGCAATCATTTTGATATATCAATACATTTTAGAACAGTATTTAAATTTATCAATTGTATTTATTTTTTAAACTAAAACTGTAAAAAACGGATCTAGCAACTTATCCGGTTCTTCTCCAAATTTTCGAACACGATGATTTTATATATTTTCTATATATCTATATATATCATTATTTCAGTTTTGTAAGATAAGGTTAGTTTTGGCATGGCCAGGCATGGCTTTATACATTTTCTATATCTGTATATAACAATACAAATTTTTGCAAAGAAGGTTAGCATTGCGCTTGCGCACGTAAGTTTCATTCAAGAGGCGGACTTTCAAGCAAAATATTTAGCACATTGTGGTTTAACAAAAAACTTTTTAATACGTTTCTTTAATGTCTTTCCGGAAGTTTGATTAAAAATATAAGCGATAAATAAGTAAGTATATATATTTCAAATAAGTTCCTCATTTTATTATAAATTATCGATTTAACAATATTATTAAGGTTATGTGCGCGTGAGTTTATTGAAAATTGTTTGCTTAGAAACCGGGAAATGTTTCCAGCGCAACTGCATTTTTAGAAGCATTTAATTAAATAATTGAAAATAAGTAATAGTAACACTTTAATAGAGTTAATGATAAATATATTATTTTAAAGGTTTATTTACTATTTAAAATTTCTAAAACTTTTTCATTAATAAATTACAATTCACAGAACTGTACATGTGTTCAAAAAAACAAACCTTAAAAGAATCAATTTTCATTATCAAATACATAATTTAATGTTTTTATTATATAAAATAATTTGTGAAAATTTAATTTTAAAACTATACTATTTTAATATTTATTTACATCAATCTATATTTATGAAAATTCAATATTAAATTTGATTCAAGGTAAAAGATGGCTTCAGTTGCAGCTGCAAAAGTTCATGAGGTGAGAGAGATCACTAGGATTGAACGCATTGGTGCACATTCCCATATTCGTGGCTTAGGTTTAGATGACAGTTTAGAGCCTAGAAATGTTTCCCAAGGCATGGTGGGCCAGTTTCAGGCTCGAAGAGCTACTGGTGTCATTCTGGAGATGATCAAAGAAGGCAAAATAGCTGGTAGATCGATATTATTAGCTGGTCAACCAGGTACTGGAAAAACTGCTATTGCATTAGGCTTAGCTCAATCTTTAGGCTCAGATACACCTTTTACTCTCATGGCTGGCTCAGAAATATATTCATTAGAAATGAGCAAAACAGAAGCTTTAACACAAGCTATAAGAAAGTCAATAGGTATTAGAATCAAAGAAGAAAGTGAGATCATTGAAGGTGAAGTTGTCGAGATTCAAGTAGACCGACCAGTTTCTGGTGTGGGAGCAAAAGTTGGAAAGCTCACTTTAAAAACTACAGAGATGGAAACAATATATGATTTGGGAAACAAAATGATTGAATGTCTAATGAAAGAAAAAGTACAAGCTGGAGATGTTGTAACAATAGACAAAGCTACTGGCAAGATTAATAAACTTGGCCGTTCATTTACAAGAGCTAGAGATTATGATGCAACTGGACCACAGACTCGATTTGTTCAATGTCCCGAGGGAGAATTACAAAAAAGAAAAGAAGTTGTACACACTGTAACATTGCATGAAATTGATGTTATCAACAGTAGAACTCACGGTTTTCTTGCTCTATTCTCTGGGGACACAGGTGAAATTAAGTCTGAAGTACGAGAACAAATTAATCAAAAAGTAGCAGAATGGAGAGAAGAAGGAAAAGCAGAAATTGTTCCTGGGGTATTGTTTATTGATGAAGTACACATGCTAGACATTGAATGTTTTTCATTCCTTAATAGAGCCCTAGAAAATGAAATGGCACCTGTTGTAATTATGGCTACAAATAGAGGTATTACTAGAATTCGAGGTACAAATTATAAAAGTCCACATGGAATCCCAATTGATTTATTAGATCGTATGATAATTGTTCCAACGATTCCATATCAAGAATCAGAGCTTAAAGAAATTCTTAAAATAAGGTGTGAAGAAGAAGATTGCGAAATGTCTAATGATGCCTTATTAGTTCTCACACGGATTGCTCTTGAAACGTCATTGAGATACGCTATTCAACTAATTACTACATCTTCTCTTATTTGTCGCAAAAATAAAAATACGGAAGTAAGTGTAGACGACGTAAAACGAGCTTATACACTTTTTCTTGATGAGAATCGATCTTCTCAATTTTTAAAAGAATATCAAAACGATTTTATGTTTTGCGAAGCGGAAGAACAACAACAACCAATGGACACTGCTTAATTATTAAATTTTAAACTGAAGATATTTTATACCAAAATATGAAAAAACCATATTGACAAATCATTTAAATTTTTCATGAATATTATTAAGTAATTTAAGAATAAAAAATAAAAATAAAATGATTAAAAAAAAAGTGAAAATTTTATAAATTTATTTTATAAAACTCTGCCTCTATCATTTTAAGAATAACAGTTACATTTACTTAGAAGTAGCATGCAATAATAATTTAAAGATTGATTACAATTAGTTTATATTTATTTTGCTTGTTATGAAAAATGTTTGATGAAATGATTAACACATTTTTAATAGAAAAAAAAATGTTTATTATTCAGGTTTTTCGATGTATAAACTAAAGTTGCAGTACCAATTAAATATAAGGCTAAAATTATTAATTATAAGCCAGATTAAAACTCCTCTCGTTTTCCTGTCTGAAGCTCTGATGCATTTGATCAATTTGTAGTATTTTGTGGTCAAGAACGCCGGTGCGTTGAACGAGCCATTGTAAACTATTCATGTGTGCATTGAGAATCTTTACGATTTGGACTATCGGATCACTGGAATCTTGTGCGCGATTTGCTTCGTTCAAATGCTCTATAATCTCCTTAAGATCCTCTGACATTTGCTTTAATTGCGTGTCTATATTCTCAGCTAAACGGTACGTGTATTCGCGCTCTGGATCTGTGACAGACAGTGAGGCTAACTCTTTTTCGAGAGGTACTAAACAGTCTTGGAGCTCTTTTTGTTGTCCAATCTGAAAAGGCAATAATTTTTACTATCTAACTTGATCGAATCGTACGAAAATTATAATATTATTTTATAAACAGTTAAAAGCTTTATTGATTCTTCATATCTGCGTCTGTTTTAAAATCTAATAATGCGATTAGCGTCAAAAAAATTGTATTTATTAAAAGACTAAGAAAAAAATCAAATATTTTTAAAATAGGAATTTTTCAAATAAAAAAATATGCATTTAAAAAATTTTAATAAAATTTTGATTAAATTTAACTTCAAATAATAAAAAATTTTAGCGATAAAAGGCAGTTACGAGAATGCTTATTAAAAATTAAGAAAGTTAAACTATTTTAGTTGTATCAATTTAAGCACTTTACATTCTTATGAAAATGATGTAATAGAAAGATGAATATGGAAAATGTATGGGGCTACTTACTTATAAAAATTAGTGTCAGTCTCTTTTTATTGTATTTCATTATAGGTGATATGAAATTGCTGGAATTATCTATAAGTTTAAATTAGTAGAGTAATGACTTGATTATAAAATAATTCAAAATTATTTTAAAAAAAAATGAATGCCATTATTCCAAATTGTAACACAAAAAGTTAAATGAGTAATTAAATTGTTCCATTTATTTTTGTTAATTGTGAAAATATTATAAAAATAAAAAACGAGACATCACTTTTTAAAGGGCATCTGTTACAATAATTAAATTGTCTATGATTTTTTAAACATCACATTGTTTCTCCCTTAATACTATTTTAAAATTAAAGTAATTAAAAATGTTTACAAACAATTTGATATTGTAAGTTTTTATTTTTTATGATATAATTGATAAAAATACTTTTATTAGTTTATAAATGAGAGCAGCATATATTTCAATGTGATGTTTTGAAATGAAACCAAAATTTTAAATAAGTAACTAGCCCCTTTTTAGTGAATTGATGGATGAAAATGAGGTTTGAAAAGAGATTTTAAAAAGTTTGATAAAATAATAAAAAAATAAAGAATATGAAAAATAACCTATTATTCTTTTTTTATGTAAAAAGGGGTACTTACAACATAGTCAAGTTCATGTTCAAGTTGCTGTTGTTCCAATTTTACTCTTTCAACTTCATCATTCAGACTAACAATTTTTTCTCCATTAGATATTAATAACCTGTCCCAAGCATTAATTTGAGTTGCTTGATTAACAAAAACTTTTTCTTGCTCTTCTAATTCCAGTGTCCATTTGTTTATTGACTCTTCTAATTGGCAAAAATTGAGAGAACCTAGTGCTTTACTTACTGCAGAAGTACTGACACTGAAATGAAAACATGTTTTATAAAATATAAAAAGTATTTAAAAAATAACTCAAGAGAAACAATCAATTATTCTACAGGTAATAAAAAACAGTTATTAAGGTTTGTAATTTCATTTATTTAAATATTACATTAATCTTATTCTTACGTTGTTGTCGTTCCTAAAGAAGTCTGTGGTTGACTAGCAGCAGCTGCCGCAGTGGATGTAGGTATTGAAGTCGTTTTACCCAAAGTAAGTCCAGGTGTAGTAGTAGCTGCATTACTGCCTAAATTAAACCCTGTACTTGATGCCGATGAATTACCACCTAAATTAAACCCACTTGAGGTGGTAGAGGTAGAACTGCCCAAATTAAAGCTGGGTGTTGTTGTAGCCGTATTTGGTAAACTAAAGCCTGAAGCTGTGGTAGCTGGAGCTCCTACATTGAACCCAGTACCTGTAGTTGTAACTGAAGTTGTTGTAGCTGTAGAAGCACCCACTGCAAATCCTAAAAGCAGCAGTTTTTTAGTTTTAAGCGAATTTAAATTGGAATTTAGTACTCACCACCACCACCACCAAGGGATGTTCCAGTATTGGCTGTCGTTGTTTTAGTTTTAGCGTTAGGCGGAGTGGAAAGACCAAAGTCTGTTCCTTGAGGTGGATTTGACCACGGAGACTTTACTTGGTTTTGATTTCCTTGATTCATTTTTCTTTATTTCAGCGTAAATTTGTTTATGCGAAAGAATCAAAAGCGACGCTGACGCACAAGTAGTTGTGCGTCTTCGTTTTTGTGTAGGTTAGGATGTTTTTTAGTTCAGCAGTTTTAATACCAGATGGCTAAAAATTGCGCTTCTTCTGGTATGAAATTGATTTAATAGATAAATTACTTCATAAAAAATGTATAATCTTTCGAGATACGGCAAATTTGCATAGTAATATATATGTTCTATTTTCTGTAAATAAAAACCATTTATAACAAAATTAAAAATTTTTCATGCTAAATTTTTTGACAGTCACTAATGTCACTATCGTGGACATCGTGGTCACTATGCATTTGATTCGAGAATCAGGCAGCGTGGATTGCACGATTGCATCCCCTGAATCACGGCCGTAGATTGCTTGGTGGCGGTTCTGTGACAACTATATGACCTCATATGTTCCGCGCGGGCGTAATGTTTACATTTGGTTACTTCAGGAAAATGCATGAAAATAGTGGATAATCCTGCGGGTTCGAGCCCAAAAAAGTTTCATTAACGATTGATAAGGAAAGAAAATGGAAATTAATAGATGATGATGATAATAAGTAGATTATTTGAAAGAATGTCGAGGCGTTGATTTACCGATTCTCAGCCTTTCAGATAAGTACACGTGGAAGGGACTATTTTGATTGAACTTATTTGAAGGGGACTATTTTAAACGTCGCGTTGTGCTTTATTTGTGCCTCCCACATTTTTTATTGAAGATACGATAGTTTTAAGTAGTTATAAATCGTCTACAAAATGGCATTTACTTGGGTTATGCTTAGTGCTTTGCTGATAAATTCCGTTACAGCGTCTTCTTTGGTTGCTCCACCACAATCAGCTGTAGTTGTTGCATTTGAGGATGTTTATGATCTGTCATTGTTGGCAAATACTATGTCAGATATAGGAATTGAAACAACATTAGTGATTTCTTCGGATGAAAATGACTATTACGATCATTTAGTTGAAGTTAATATAATAAAACTCAACGCTAGTATTCAGAAAACTGATGCTAAAGATCTTAGAGCTTTCAAGCTTTGTGAAAGTTTAATTTCCAGTTCAAAGATAGCAAAACATGTACAAAATGTACAACCAACATTTATTATTTTTCCCGGAGTAAGGTACAGTTGCTTTTATATTAAAATTATTCATATTAATAAATATTAAATACAGCTCTATCAGGCATTTAATTTATTCATTTTAGACACGATGCATGTTTGCTACCATGGACAGCTTCTATATCTTCAATTCCTGTAGTGTGGGCTCGAGGTCACATGGAAGAGTTATATGTATTTGTAAAAACAGGAATGGCATTACCAGTACATGAAACTGGTATTGCACAAAGTATTATTGAAAATTTAAATTTAAAATACTTTATATATTTACTTGGAAATAGTTATATTGTTTCAACTCAAAAAATGATACAAGATAAGCTGCCACAAGTAGACAGTGATATAACAAATTTATATTCTAATGTCCAGCTAGTTTTATGGGGGGCAGATCCTATTTTACGCATGAATTCTGCCTTGTTAACTCAATTGGTTACTGAGGTAGAACATATTTCAAACATTATTTTATAGATTTTTTATTGACATAAAAATTACTAGAATCTTATCTCATGCATCAATAAATTTTCTAATTTTAGATTGGATGTCATCATTGCAGAGGAGCTCAGCCATTGCCTACTGAACTTCAAAAAGAATTAGTAGAGTTCAGATCAGGTTCTGTTGTTGTACTTTTAGATAAAGATTATGATTCATTAATACAAGCTGTGGCAGAGACATTACCCAATGATAGACAAGGATTAGCTGTAGTGTGGAAAAACAAATATGTCAAGTTAGCCAGTAAACCCAATAATCTTGTTATTCATAAAACTGTAGATCGACAGGATCTTACAGGTAAAAATGTGCAAATATATTCATTAATTTGTTAAAAGAAAAGTTTTGAAGTAATAAGTTTAAACTTTTTAATTTAATTGCAGGATATCCTCGAACTAGGGTTGTTTTGGCTCATTGCACAGATTCTGAATTTCTTGAAAGCGCTTTTCACGGTACTCCGATTATTTGCTTTCCTAGAACATTAGATGAGTTGCGAAACGCTCAAAGAGCTGTGGAATTAGGATTTGGTACTACTCAAAAAATTGATGTAACGTCTGAACAGATTGTCGAACTCGTAAAAGAAATCCACGAAACTTCAAAGTACCGAGAAAATGCTAGAGTTGTCTCGCAAGCTCTTCGAGATAGATCAAATCACGCCATGGATCGGATCCAGTATTGGCTGGGATATACTGCAAGGCACAATGGAGAGGGTAAAAACTTACTGGTACCAAAGAAAGTATCGACTTACAACGAAATTTTCCAGAGCCTTATTGGATTTCTTTTCGGTGTCCTTTTTACTGCAGTTTTGACAATGGTGTTTTTCTTTACTCAACAAGTTTCTGAGGTGAACAAAAAAGAACAAAAGAAAAGACATAAAAAATAAGTTGTGATACATGTAATTTAATTTTTATAATTTAAAATTTTTCAAAGATTTTGCTGCTGAACAAAACTCAAATTTTTTTATTCAATTATTAAAATCTAATATTTTATAATATATTCTCGATTTTTTAATTTATAAAGGATTTACAAGTTGCAGAATGTAAATGTTAACATTTTAAAATATTTTGTAAATACAAAAATTTTAGAATACAACTTAATTACTCGAGAAATCAAATTCATAAAAGGATTATATATTAGCATTTGTTTAAGATTTTGTATAATAAGCAGTTTTACTTAATTAAACTTACTTTTGTAATGCCCGTTAAAGGATGAGAAATAAAAACAAAGTTTGCTTTTTCACAGATGTATTTATAAATACACGTATAAGTATACAGTTCATGCATATATATAAATACTAAGAACTATGGTTTTTTCTAAGAGAACTAAACGAGCACTATGGACGATTACTCGGTTTAACAATAAAAAAAGTTTTGATTACAGTATAATATATATACGTATATATAAATATAGATATAAATACAATGATACTCATTTATACGTATATTCATATATATTATTATGGGGAAAATAAATTACAATTTTTCAATACTGCGCTTTGTATATAGTTATCGAAGCGAGAGCTTGCTCGCTTTTACGTCGATTCTTGGACTGCGTAAGTACGTTTTACCGGGGGCGCGTATGTAATTAGCCGCCAGAAATTATCTTGCTAAACGCGCGCTAATTGGACACAACGATCATTTGTATCTACTATACTTGTTTTATATCCTTCTTCCTCGGATCGAAGGAGAAATTGCATTCGCACACGTTTTATAATGGCCTATAATTCCGCTTATAATTCACTACAATCGAATTTTCACGTACATCGTTTTATAATCGCTATATATCGGACGAGTCAACAATCCTTTATTGAGAAGGAAACATTTTCGTTGGCTAATATATATCATCATCGGCTACGTTAAAGACGTCCTTCGTACTTTCTTCGCTACACTTGAACGTTTTTTAATTTGTCTTCTTATTTGGCATGCGAAAGTAAACAAAGAGAAATCCATATGCGATGCGTATATGCTAAAAACTGCAGTGCGATGACGTCGAGTCTATATAATTATAAAAATCACACCGTTCCCTTCGTCTTGATAGTGGCGGACAATGAAATTGCGGGTTCCTCGACACTGCAAGCGGTCGTATATAAACTTACGCAAATATATAATATATACACGACTATAATATAAGTACGTTGAAAAGTAAAAAATTGGAATATGTACATTTCATTGGCATGCGACGTCGCCTCGTCGTTCTTCCTCGTGTAGGTGTCTGTGTCCCGTTGTACGCGTGTGCCTGTGTGTGTGTATGTGTGTGTGCGTGTGTATGCGTGCACTTGTCCAATCGTGTAGAGTGTACGTATTCGTGTTTAACGCAAAAACGAAAAAGGAAAGCAAGAAACAAAAAAAAAACTGCTCGGTCTCCTTATACGATTACGTAAAGGGGGTAGTAGCCTCTCGGTCGTCAACGAACATAGAGTACAGAATGAAAATCGCGCCTCGCGTTCGCCAAACAAAAAAAATCTCGTCTCGCCACAACGAAGAAAAAAACTCGATCCACCCAGTGCGGGGTTCGTCCCTGCGTTCCGTCGTCGTCGTCGTCGTCGTCGTCGTCGTTTCGGGGGCTGTGGTTATACGGACGTCGTAAGCGCTTAGTTGCAGACGTGCTCCTCGCGCGTGTGCCGGCAGTGCTCGCACTTGACGTCGCAGCACCAGACGAAGCGGCAGTTGCACTTCTCGGTGACGTCGCGGACGCGGGTCTGGTAGCCCCGGCCGCAGCACAGCAGGCGGCAGCCGTCCAGTCCCAAGCTCGTGCGGTTGCAGACGCGGCCTCTCGTTCCCGGGATGCCTAGGCTGCGTTGGGCAAAGTGAGATATTAGACATTTGACTTTTCGAGGAGTTTCTGCTTGCGAAAAAACTTTGAACTTTTAATTGTACCTCTTGTATTATAAGAAGAGTCACCGAATTCGCAAGATCCACCGTTAACAAGTCGCCAAAGCGAACATTGGCAGTGCAAAATACACTAATTAAAACTTACGTGAGATTCCGCTCGCAGTAGTCCGGGCTGTCGTCCAGGTAGACGAGGTCGGTCTTGTTCGGTCTCTTGAGCTCGGGGATGGCGGGCTTGAGTCTCGCGGGCCGTCCGTTGCCCCGCTGGGCCAGTCTCACCAGGGCCGCTCCCTCGTGCAGCTGGGCGAGAGCGGTGCCGGCCATGCGGAACGCCGGCAGCCTCCGCCAGCAGACTCGGACGCTGCACGAGCCGGACATGCCTGCGACGGTGAAAATCGGGTGAGTTGTACGAAAACGGGAGGTGGCTCTCGCCGTTTTAAATGTTAGTATCTAGTTGGTTCTCACCGTGACACTTGCAGACTCTCTCCATCCTCGAGCGAACGGCGCGTCTGCCGGCCTCGCTGTCGTGCTTTCTCATGAGGAGGCCGGCGACGCCGTCGGGTCCGTGGACCGCGCCGCTCTTTATCGGCTCCTCGCCGGCCTCCGACCACTCCCGCGAAAACTTCTCGCCGAAGTGGATGTCCTGTTGAAAGTTATTTTGTTAACGTTGCGGATTCAAGTTTATCTCTTGATTTTCATCAGAATTTAAACGACGCACGGTGCTCGTTCTTTTGATAAGAGGCTAAGAAAGGCACCTCGGGCGAGTAAAAACGGTGCAAATATCGCAAGAAAAATAGCAGAATCACTCGTTCCGAGCAGCGACGTATACGAAAAAGCGCTCGAGCGAAATCGCGCAAATTCTAAGCCGCCTCTCGCGCCTCTCCGCCCTTATATAACGAGGAAATCCCGCGGGATCCTGTCGGGGGAAGGAGGGCTAAAACTGCCCCGGCGCGTATAACAATGTTTGTCCTCGCTTATCGCGCCTCCGCTCGTCTCGATTCTCTTATTCCGCTCCGTGTCGTTGGATCTTCCGGGCGGGTGCTTCCGACTCGCGCGGAAGTGCTTTCGGCCCGCGCGTTTTCCGTTTTAAAATCTGTGTGCCCCGTCGAATTGAACTTTTGCAGAAATACATTGGTATAAAAGCCTCGGAAGAATTTTGAAAATGTATCGAGAAACGACGAAACTCGCCTACCTCCGGCTCAAACCCCCCGCGGGCTGCAACGAATAACGAGGGAAGAAGCAAAAAAATCCTTGGCAGAACTCAGAGGAGTACGGAGGAAGGGAGATGGACGGTAAAACGGATGCGTTTCGCGTGAACAGGTGACCCCTTGTAGACATCCCGAGCTTACAAGGGGATTAAGGGGGCTAAGCTTGTTAAGTTACGACAACCCCCCGATCGGAGGCTACGCGTAGGAGAGAGAGAGAGAGAGAGAGAGAGAGAGAGCGGCCGCAAAAAGACCCGACGAGTGCCGACAAGCAAAGCCCATTACACAATGGGAGCCGATCGAACGATCTCACCCTTCCTCTCTCTCTCTCTCCTCGCGGCGAGCCGTCGTCTTCGCGTCTTCTTCTTCTTCTTCTTCTCCTTTTACCTTCGGCGTATCCCCGCGGCCGCGGCTTCCGTCCCCCTTTCCGCGAAACAAGTCAAGTCTTTTGTTTCGAGAGAGAGACTGTACGCGACCGCAACGCGACTTCGCTCTCAATTGCTGATTAGCTCGGCGTATTTTCTGTCGAGGTTCGGTCGCTATACCGCGGAGAGAGTCGTCGCGTTGGGTTCGGCGGGCGAACTAAATTTCCGAGCTGTTTAATAAAATTTCGAGTGTATTTTTATACAATAAGTATAACCAACTGATAATTGATTCGAACCCCGTCGGGTCTCGAAAGCTCACCGTAGTACCTTCGAAATAAGTCGCCGCGGTCGGCGCGTCCGAGGCTTTGGAAAGTAACCTGAAACGACGCGCGAGTATTAACGTGTGCGCACTGCGGTCGGCAGGCCTACCGAGTTTCGCGGTCTTCTGGGTGAGCTTTCTGCGCTGAGCAGCTAAGGGTAAATCGCCCCGGGGCGGTAAGTCTTCGTGTTATGCGCAAACACGGCTTTGTTTTCCGTTAGTCGAATAACGCGCTCTCTCTCTATCTCTCCTGCTCGCCGCTTCGATTAGCTTCCGCGCAGGGAGAAAGATTGAAATTTCGTTACTTAGTACACGCTTATTTATATTAACAATCGAAGGTACTTGTAGATAAAAAATTGCACTTTACACCGCCGAATGCAGCATCGAATAATGAACCAAAGAACCTCTCACCTCGCTGCAGCCGCCCCACTGCCAATTGCTGGAGTGCTGCCTCGTCCTGACGCGGTTGTCGCACGAGCAGTCGGCCAGCTCGCCCCTGGAGCAGGATCGGGTGACGCTGTAAGCCACTCCCGCGGCTGAGATCGCGTACACAAACGCGGCCTCGCGACTGTCTGTGTTTAAGGAGAAATCGGCGTGTCAATTTAAAATCTCGCGAAATTGGAATTTATTATAAAGATTTCTCACTTGTCAGCATGACGCCGCCGAAGATGTTGGCGGTGTTGTTCGGATTGACCGTGCAGTTCCACCGCGCCAATCTGAACTGATGCTGGCACTCCTCGATGGCCAATCTCGCTCCTGCGCTGATCGCCTGGAAAATGTCAATGGGAGTAAGGATGAGTGACACGTTGTGCGCTTTATTACTCTTAAAAGCACGTAAAAAGGAAAATTACGTAATTGATATTGAATGCACATCTTTCATTCTACCGAGTTCCTAAAGTTAAACGTTTGGGCCTGAACCGAACCACTCAAAACCTATGAATTACATAGAATTTCCACTAGAATTCCTTTAACGAGTAAAAAAGGAAGAAAGTAAAAGCGGAAACGCTCGATTAGCTCTCGCGCTACCCTTGACTACCGCCCAGAACTCCTCGAGATCCGTATCGCCGAACCCTATATAACCGGAAAACGGTTGTCGAGTGAAAAGTAAACACGGGAAAGCCATATCCGCAAAGACAATTTTCCACCTTCGCGATCTCTCGTTTTCCTTCGAGACGAGAACTGCCTCTTTTTATTTCGGCGCTTGTCCGTGTGTTTCCTCCGATGCCCGCGTGTGTGAGTTTTAAGACCCCGAGATACGCGGAGAGTTCAAACGGAATCCGCCGCCGCCGCCGCGCGCATCTCCAGTCAAATATTTCAGGCCTGGAAATCCTCCGGAGTATAGGTTTTATGGGCCATTTGCCGTTTCCGTTACTGAATAGGGACAGATTTGGTTGAATACCGTTGTAAGGAGGGTTTTACTTTTTCTAAGCAACAAGTTTTTTTTTTTTAGACGACCTGTTTCTTTTCGTAAAGTTATGTTAATTGTAAATAATGCAGCAATTTAATTATACTAATAAAAATTACTGTTTAATAAATAAATTAAAATAAAAAACCTTAGAAATTTTAAACTTTTACAATCGACATTTTTGATTAATTTCATTTAATTTATAAATAATCATTTTTAATGTAACACTGTGATAATCGTGTTTTATGTTATTAGCTGGAAATGGAAGTAGAAGCCTGGCCAAAGTAGACTCGTTAAGGATTTTGTGCAACTTTATTGGCAAGTCTTAAAAGAGTCTAGACGCCTTTTGTATAAAGAGAGCTTACTTTAAGTGACTCTTAAAGGGGCAACAGAATATCTTGGTTATATAAGATTGAAAAAAGGAAATTCCAAAAATAATTATATTTATATATCAAATCTTTTGGAAAGATTGTTAAAATACCTAATTCTTTATCAATTTTTTTTAAAACTATAATGAATTATTAAATATACGTAGTTCTATAAAAATAACTGCAGTATACAAATAATTTGTTATTTATCCAAAATACCTTGTTTTATTTCATTTATTTTTAAAATGCAGGATTTACCGCCCGTATAAGAAACAAATATCTACGCGTATATTAAAGTTTGCAAATATAAATAAATTTTCCATCCGCGTTATAAACCAAGCACCGACACAAAAATAGCAGCGTATCCAATTGAGAACTCATCCCCGAGAAGAAAATCCAAGAGCTAGCGGCCCAACAATCCGCTAAAATATAGAGCATCGAGCGAAAGACCCCGAGAAATCTGTCCCAGTGAGCCAGAAAAATCAAGGAGCAACAAAGGAGAGAGCCTCCGCCTTGCGGAGGATATCTTCTTGCCTCTTTTCTCGGCGACGGTATAGCGGCGAGAGAAAAAAAAAGGGCTTCGGGGGGAGGAGGGACAAAGCGAAGGCGAAAAACGCGCGGAACGTAACGGGGCAGAGAGGAGTAGTCGCAGAGTCGACGGGGGCATTTTTCAAGCGGGCGAGAACCGGCTTAAAGTCCTCCTTCTCTCCCCCCGCCCGTCAAAGGCTCTCCCGCTGATGAAACGACGTCTATTACCGGCGTCTTATGCCTCCTCGTGCTAAAAGCAAGCTTCAATTCGAGGGCTTAACTTTCGCGCCCTTCCTCCCCCTCTCTCTCGCCGTTGTTAATCATTGCTGCAGCCGAGGAAGGAGGAGGAGGGGAGGGGCAGACGAAAGGCCAATCCGATTAGGAAGCTGGAATGCTAATTGCCGAGTGTATATGGACCTTTAGCGAGAGAGTTTGATTCGGAGCTGCGCGTCCAGGATCGTTACGCTAATTGCCGCGCGCGCTGCTTTTTCCAGCTTCGCCCGACGCCGGAAACTGCGCGCACATCAGGCTTTCATCTCTCGCTCCTTTTTTCGAGCTCTCTCCGAGCGGAGAGCGGCATCGGCGAAAGGAGAGAGCTCCTCGAACCGGAGGCCTTTTTCCTCCCGGGGGAGTGTTTTGCCTCCCGGGACAATGAAAGATGGATTTTTATCCTCTTTGCGCGAGGAGAGGCGCGCGCGCGCGCGCGGCGATGCGCCTTTTTTTTGGACGAGGCGTCGTTACGAGAGGAGGTTTTGCCGTGGCGTTTAATTGATTGCAAAAAATTAGGACGCGGGCTTTCATCCTACGGTTATGGATTTTCATTGCTCGTCCGAGCGTAGAAGCAAATAGAACGAGAGGATAACTGACAAGACCTTTAGGAATGCTATATACACTTTCGAAATGCATGCAAGTTGAAAAACAAAAAATCAAAGCCAAGCCTATTACCTGAAGCACCGGCGGCGACCTGATGCAGATCGCCTGCTGCTTGGACGTGAGGTGGGCGCTCTTGCAGTTCCTCTCGGCGCTGGCCGGACCCATGACCCCTGCGCCGATCTGCGCCGGCAGCTCCAGGCCGATCTCGTGGCTCGGGTGGCTTATTATTCGAGGCTCGATGCCCAGCGACCTGGAACGGGAAAGCACATAAGTTTTTTTGGCCAAGGAGCTCTTTAAACGCAGTGCACCTTAATTCGGCGGGGAGACGCGGATGGTTACGAGTCGTTGGATTGGTCATTATGCGCGAGTCGCACAAGACAAGTTGACGAGGTGAATATCGAGTTGCAGTGTGTTAGTGCGCGATATTAAATTTCGCGAGTAATGTAGATGTAATATTAAAGGCTTAAATGCTAAATAACAAATAAATACGCGCGGTAATTTGATATTCCAAGCGGGCATGCGGGAGAACTTGTTGCTCGATTCATTAAAATTAATACGTAAGCGTTTAATGGGCGGAGGGGAGGAGACGCGTATATTTACGATTGCTCGTTCTTCGTTATTACTCTCGCGATAAACATTTAGCGAAAGTGACGAATAGGCTTTCGTTTCTTCATTGACGGTATGTACCTTTCACATTTCACCTCTACCGATTACGCGAAATTTTCCTTATTAAACTCTCCGTAAAATTATATACATTCAGCCTCGGAGCCGACAAAAATCGCAGCTTCCTCTTAAACCTCCTTTTAAACCTTCGGTCCTCCGCAGAAGCGAACTCGATCCTCGGACGCGTCCGCGAATATACAACGGCCGCTAAAGCATATCATATCCTCCGAAAAACCTGAATTTATAAACGTCGATTACCGACGCGAATTCCTGATTTATCGTCCGACATCCGATCGGTATATAGAATCCACAAAGCGAGAGCGGCCACCGCTCCGGTGAAAAATCTGCCCGCGGAGGGCCTCCCGTAATTAATAACGAGCCGACGGGGAGAGAGAGAGAGAGAGGGGTGTACGTAAAAGACGCGGGAGCGCGCCTAATGCGTCGGGGCCGCGTCCTATGCAATTAGGACGCGGCGCGCGGAAAAATTACAGCGAGCGGCCTGAAATTGCCGGACGCGGGAACCGGTTGGTTGGTTAGCTTGATATTGCCGATGGATGGGGACGAGGGCCGAGGTTGGAGGACTCGCGGCACTCGGAGGGTATATTGGGCCTTTTTTTTAAAGGAAAGTCATATGTAGGTGGGATACAGTTATGCAGGATGTTTGGACGGAGCATTTGATCCTTTTTTTTCGTGGTGTGTTGGTTAATGCGAGCTGCTTAGAGGAGTATGAATGTGTTAATCCGCGACGTCTTTGTCTTCGTTTCGTAATTTTGAACGAGGATTTTTTAATTTTTTACTTTTGCACGGTTGACGGTTGAATTTATTGGATTTCGCAGAAGAATTGAGAAAGTTTTATGAGAGTGTTTATTCAGAGCTTGTATGTAAGGCCAATTAATTTAATTCATATTCAATTTGGAGAAATAATTTTAGCCGAAAAAAATGCTTTTAAGTAAATCGATGTTCAATACTTTTATAATATTTCTTATATTAAATTGCATTTATGATTGCACCAATAAGACGCGTTCAAGTAAAGTAACCTTTCAGAACTTAAAAGCTTTTATACAATTTATGTACTTTAATTTGCAATAAGTAATCTTCCAGGATGAAAAAACGCGAAAACGGTTTATTTTCGGCTCGTTCGGCTTGATCTCCTTCAGAAACATTATAAAACATCTAACAAAATACTCGAGAACTTATATCGATCGGGCTTCTATAAAAAAGGATTTTCCCGATACATTAAAACACTATCCACTTAAGTGTACAAATACTTAGAAAAAAGAACCGAGAAAAAATCCCAAAGAAGGATATACGAGCAAAAAGAGCGCGCAGAAGCAAGGCCGAGAGAGCAGCTCGAAAGAAGGGCTCGAAGCGCCAAGCTGATGAACGGCGGCGCGCGAGAAAGGCGAAAGGTCGCGCGCGAGAGAGCCTGATTAATGCGGGGACAATTTCGGCGTCCCGGCTTACGAGCACAGCAGCGGCCTCGCGCGCGGAACCGCCGATTTTACGGCTTCATTTCGGCTCCGCGAATTTGCGCTTAAACGCGACGCCATGCATTATTATCATGCGCTCGTATCGCCCACGCGAAATCACGTCCGCAATGAGAAATTAATTAGAGAAAGCCGCCGGGGAGGGTCGAGAGCGGGGTGTAATGAAAAATCGCGGGAATCAGCGTCTTGCGCAAATGATAAGGATATAAGGCGGCGGTCGGGTGTGATGAATGGGCGGGAATTACAGTGCCTCGGATGCTGTAATTTTAATAACGGCCGCAATTTTTTTTTTTGTTGAGACGGGGGGATTGCGAAGATACGCCGACGGTTTTGCGCGCGCGGAAAAAAAAACTCGCGGGAATGATTGTCGGCAATTATTGAATAATCGCGTAATGATAAGGGCTGTAGATCAAACGCGGGTAATATGTGTCCGGGTAAAATATTAGCGTGGGCTAATTCGCAGAATCTCTCGGCGTGCTTCGAGTAGCAAAACTACAGGAGCGTGTACATTTTTTTTGTAAACTAACCGGTATTACCGTACATTAAATGTCGACTAGAAAAATGCTCTTACATTAAGCGCGCAAAGCCCGGCGTATAACATTCGAAAAGCGTCATAATATAACCGCCTGCAGCACGCCGTTTGATTTACACGACTATAAAAAGTCAGATCTTTCGGCAACTCTACAAAAAAAAGAAACGACTAGCGCGCGCAAAGAGAGAGAGAAAAAAGAAAACGAAGGAACTATATCAAAGAAGCCCGAGCGAGAGGGGATGGGAAAAAAGGCCAAGTATAAAGCCTTTCAGAGGAGCCGCGCGCCTCCCGCGACCTCCCGCCGCTTTCGTAATCGGCCCGTGTGGGTTTATTTGACGATCCCGCGGTGCGAGCAGCTCTCTTATCCGGGCCTTTTTCTGGCCGCTCCGAATCGGAAACGACGAGCAAGGACATAATGCCGCAGTTTATGCGCGGCACCGCAGCGTAATCCAACCCGGGAATTCCATCGAATTTTGATCTGCGTCGATATCGCCGTAGGCCTTAATCCTCGCGCGCTCGTAACGCGTTTTCCGTCGGGAACGCGCGGCGTGTGTGAGAAGCGAGGAGAGAGAGAGCCGCGGGCGACGCGCGGGAACAGCGCTTATGGATTTAAAGAGACAGGTAAACAGAGGAAGACGAGGCGGGAGAAGTGAGCTTTCGAGGCTGCTCGTCGACGTTGGCATTGGAGGCGCGCTCGGTGACGCGTTTTATTTTCTTTTTTTTTGTGGGGCAAAAGTGGAAAAATAAAAGTTACTTTACAGTTATATTAATTTCAGTGAATCGGCAACGAATACTCAAACGCTCAAACCTTCCTTCCACAAACATTCCCGACCTGCAGCGCGTCACAGCCGCAGTCCCGAATACCGTATCTTCTAATCCCGCGATCGGTTAAAAAATCGCATCCCGCGAGTACACTCGGAGCCGAGAGAGAGAGAGAGAGTCCCTCGTAAGCCGGGGGATTTCAACGATCGTCGCGGCAATTGGACGGAGTCGCGCGTTTCCCCGTCGAGCGACGATACAGCCGCGATATTCGGCTCGCGCGCAATATATCGAAAACGCGCGATGCCGTGTGTGACTTTGAGATTCGACGACGGGACGAGTATTGATTTACCGGGGCTCTTTACATTCGGAGGCGCCTGAATCGAGGCTAATTGCGGCCTCCGCGCCGCGAGGATGAAATCGCCGGTCGAGGAGTCGGCCAATTTTACACCGGGGGATTATTCGCGAGTTTTATGGGAGAGAGGAGGAGGAGGCTGGCGTGCGTCGCTTCGGTGATTATCGGTTTCGGGAGACTTTTAGCGATTGCTGGTTCGTGTAAGCGAGGCTTTTACGCGGCGAATCGATCGTAATTCGGCGGTTCTCTTTATTTTCGAATCGAGAGTATTCTGCTTTATTTTGTAAGAATTTTCGTAGACGAAAGTGAAAGGTAATCTTTTCGTACTCCGTGTTTACTCTTTTGAAATTTTCACGAATAAATTATTTTAGACAACATTACGATTCATTACCCGCAGTGCCACGCGTTACGTGCTTCTGCTATCTCCTCGCAAAGTGTACAAGTAACGCAGAGGCTGTACGTAACAGTACACATCGTAACATTATAAAAATACCGCTGAAAATATGCTTCCTGCGTTAGCAGGTAATTCCCGCGACGCCGAGAAAAGCTTCCCAGATTAGCCGCTCTGCTAATACATCTCGAACGCGCTCAGACGTGAAATGGCGGATTTTCGAAAAAAGGATAAAGATGTCTTCATCAAAATAATTAGTATTTTATAGCCTACAAGTTTTCTTATCGATCCCGGAGGATCGAGCGGGGGGCCTTTATTAAAGTTCGCGTGCTTGTAATTGACCGATCGGGACGAGGATCGAGGATCTACTTTTTACCGTCGGCCGGCGTCGTTCGAGGGTCTCTCGATCGCTCGCCGATATGAAGGGCTCTCGTGTAGTTTGCTTTGTAATCGCATTGTAACGTTGCGCGAGAGTTGGATCATTCGACGGGAGAGGGACGTTGAATTTTTTTGTTTTTCCGATTCCCCCGCGGACGATGTTGCTTTATAAGCTGTACGGCTTTTTAGCGCGGTAATCGGTGTCGATTTATTTTATCGGGGCAATTTTTTAGTCGAATTAATTAAAGATCGTAATTCGAAGGTGAGTATTAGTGGGATACTTTGCGGTGCGTGTAATAAATAAAGACGATTAATACGCTTGGAAATAATTATAAGATAACGTGTTAGAATGCGAAAATAATTTAGATCTACGTATTTGTTTTTGTAATAAAATTTATACAAATAATATAGTAAGCTTATCCGCAGAGCACCTGGAGCTTCATTTGCTTTACGCTACTAATTAATGATGACTCCGACAAAAGTGTAGTTCGATGAATTTGATATCTTGCAATGTTAGTCGTACGTAAAAGTATCTTTCGACATGCTAATAAAAAAGACACTTTATTATCTACATGTTCGACGAATTGTCTTGATACAATACACGAAGCAGTGCTTTAGCTACGTCAGATGAAAACGAGTTTAGTGCAACGAATAGCCTCCCGATGATATTCCAACTCATTTCAAATTGCTATTTATAATAATTCTTAAAAAAATGAAGTTCACGAATAGAACGGCGCGATAAAATATTCATTTACATTAATTAAAAAAAATACTGCGCACTCATAATTATTTACAATACGTCTCCAACCACTCGTCTCTTTCCATCCCAACTCGTACACGACCGAAAAAATCCCATAACCAGCAAGCAGAACGCTCCGTTCTAATTCATTCATCCCCTTTCGACTCACATTGACTGCCGGGGCAGCTGTTGACTACGAAGTGCCCCCATTACGCGCGGGCCCGTAATCTTCCTTATCTACTCGGGGCGGGCGTGTGTCTATTTTCCTTTTAACGAGCGTTCGGTAACGGTCACGTGTGCCTCCTGGGAGCGACATCGAGATGTTTTGAAATCTCTCCGCCCGACGCGGCGGCCTTTCGGCGGCTCGGCGCCTCTGCGAAATTTCACCCGAGACGATCCCACGACTGCACTTTTACCTTCCGAGTATGTCGTGGCTTCAATTACGGTTGCTATTTTTATATATCTGACCGAAATTGTGATAAGGTTTTACGTGCGCTCGGCGGTGAGGTGGCAGTTTTATTTCTGCAATGCAGACGAGAAGTGCACTTATTAAGAGAGAATAAGAATAAAATTACAATAACATTTTTAAAAACATCCTTTCTTTCCTAGTTAATAAAGCGCGGCGAACGATAGGATTTCACAAGAAACTCCAAAATTCAACTCTCGCGAAAAACAATGGAAGCGCCTTAATTCAACCTCCGAAATCCAAAAGCCCCGCAAAGAATTGTCGCCGAATCGTCCCACGGAGTGACCTAATAAGCCTCCGCGCTAATTACGAAAGAACGCCGGCATTGTTCGCTCTCTCTCTCTCTCTCTCTCTGTCTCCCGGGAGCGCGGATAAAAAGAGTAGAGGCCCGTACGGGGTGAGGCCCAAATGGGCCCTATCGCTGTCAGCGGCACAATGCCGCGGCCGTGACGCGGTTATGACGGGCAACGTGATACCCCCCTCGTGCAAGTATTTATGCGCCATAATAAATCCGAACGGATGATAATGCCCCGGACGAGAGGCGGTGAATAGAGAGAGGGGCGAGGGGGGAGGGGGGCGCAGATGCAGATGGGAATGCGAGTCGCGCGCGACTGCGGGCGCTTTGTTTTATGCGGTTTAAACCATTTTTATTATTGCAGCCGAGCTCTCCCGCTCTCTCTCTCTCTCTCTCTCTCTCTCTCTCTCTCTCTCTGTTCTGCCCGTGTATGACGGCTGCGCTCTCGTCATTTTTTCGTTATATTACTTTGTGCGATTCCGAGAAGATCGGCCCGTCTGAAGTCCCCGCGGGTGCACCTGTTTTGCTTCTTTGATCCGGTTGCTAGCTTGAGCTTTTTAATTTGGTGACGCTGTTTTAGATTTGAATTTATATACATAAAATTGTGGAAAGGCTACGAGGGCGATTACGGTAAACTATATATAATGTGCATCGCTCGTGCAAGTACTGTATACGTGTATACAAGTCGCGCGTCCATATTACAATCGACGCGGCGCGTCACAGCGTCGTATATATAAAGCAGCGAGCTAAGCCTTCTAAATTCGTCTGGTGCTCGTCGTTCGTCGTACCGTCAGATCGCGCGGTCGTCTGTCAAAAATTAATTTGCCGGTTTTGTTACTGCAGTAAGAAAGTTCAAATAATATTATATACATTGCTTTGTATAAATATATACATTACTTTAAATATTAAACGAATCGTTTCGCCATGAGTCATACAATATTTTGCTCCCTTTTATTTTCTATACGATTACATCTGTAGATAATACTTTCATCAAAATCCTTTTCAGCAAAGAAGCGAAAATCACTCGACCGGATTGAATTCCCCCTCGGTAAAAATCCACGAAACGGCGTGCAAACAAACCACCTGGATGGTTAAAAACTATATATCTTCGCGGGGAACAACGGGAGAGAAGAAGTGCCGTAGGAAGGAGACGGGCGGAAGAGCGGAGAGCTAGAGAAAAAGGCGCGGGTGGGAAAGGTTTTTATGGCCGCTTGAGTTTGTTTGAGATTCCGGCTCGCGCGGCTTTCCGAGTACTTGACTTCTTGAGAGATAATTTTAAAGAGAGCCTATACCGCGCCGGAGCGTATATAAACGTCGTGCTTCTATCTCGTAATTGAGCGGTTCTGTAACTTTACAAGGCTCGAGCTACAAAAGGTACGTTTCTCGGGAAGCGCTGGTTTACCGACTCTGCGACGTTTCAGTCGCACGTGTAAATGGCACCGGGCAGGTCAATCTGGATTTTCAACTTGCGTTACGTCGAGTTGTTCGAGACTCGCAAGGAGAGTATACGACATTTGGGTAATGGATTTTCCTATAACTTTGGGATATGTTTTCTAATGTTAAAATATGAAGGAAGCCGCGTAGGTTCGCTCTAACGCTCGATTTTTCAAAAGTTATGTACTCTTTTATCAAAAATTTAGGAAAAATTGATTTTTGTTTAGTCGCGTATAACTTTTCAACTATTAATGATACAGTATTTTAACTCCCGGCATTCGAAAGGTGGAATCAAATTTTATCGATTAAAAAAAATGACATCAAAAAATCTTTATTTGTTCAAAAGTTATAACTAAATAAAAATTTGCAATAAAATTAGGTTAAAATTATATAAGTATTTTTCTTATGTTATTTTAATGGTAATTCTTTGTTTCACTATAACTTTTGAACAAATAAAGATTTTTTCATGTAATTTTTTTTAATTGATAGGATTTGATCTCACCTTTCGAATGCCGGCAGTTAAAATACTGTACCACTAATAGTTGATAAGTTATAAGCGACTGAACAAAAATCAATTTTCCCTAAATTTTTGATAAAAGAGCATATAATTTTTGAAAAATCGAGCATTAGGCCGAACGGACGCGGCTTCTTTCATATTTTAACATTAGAAAACATATCCCAAAGTTACAGGAAAATCCATTACCCAAATGTCGCACATTCTCCTTGTCAGTTAGTTTTTATTTATATATAGTGCTCTAAATGACATTGTGCGACTTTAAATTTTCTTGCTTCTGCAGAGGACCCGTTCCTCGCATTAAAAACGAGAACTAAAACTAATAGCACCCACCAAATTGACGACAATACAATATCCCTCGGCTCCTAAGCAGACCACTTAAAAGGCCTAGCTACACTCCCCGAATGCAAGGGATGCAAAACAGCTCGCACACCGCACTGCAGGCCTCTCCTCTCGAGGGATATACGCGGCTCGTAGATCATTTCGCCGCGGGGCTCGAAAACAAGGCTAATTTTAATTAGGCCCGGCGCACTGCCCTCCTCCCCCGAAGTCCCCCCGCGGAGGGGGCGGCTTTCATTGTTTATGGATTCGCGCGCGGTCGACCGAGGAAATGGGGAATGATTTTAACCCCCTTGCGGTCGCGCATACACCGTTGTGTTGTTTTACGCGTCGTATTTACGAGGGACCTTTGATAGCGGAGGACACGTGTGAGTAATGGTTATTGGCTAATTGGGGGCGACGCGACGCGCCGCGAGTTTTGATGACTGCGGCCGTACAAACGGGCTTTTTCCAATTTCCGAATGTATGTATACCGCGTGGTTGGTCGGTAAATTAGACGCGTTTGCGTCGACGGGTAAGAAGCGATTAGCGGGTAAGGCGTATAATATCAAACTTTGGATTTGAAGTACATTTTTCGATAAAAGAGATACTTCGGATTTGCAAAGAGGTGCGAAAGCGATTCTTTAAATTATTAAAAAATTTCATCAATTTAAGCGAGGACGATGCTTCGCGAAGTAACCCTGAAAAAAAAGTATCGGAGCCTGAAGTCCCCCCGTAACATTTAGAAAATTACAAACTACCCGCGGAAAAACGGTAAAAATGAAGATATCGAGTCCGCTCAAACGAGAAGCGACAAAAGCGAAAAAACGCGGAGAGGCGGGAGGGGGAGAGAGGGCTGCACTTACCGACGTCGGGCCCCAGGGATATCAAGTAGAGTACTTTGGAGCATCGATGAATCCTTGCCTCGCGCTTATTACGAGGTCTTGCGCGAGATGCAGGCGCGCCGCGGCAAAAGCGAGTGCGCGGATTATGAAAGGAGGGGAAGGAGGGGAGGCAGGGAAAAGGAGCCGAGGCGTGTAATCGGACTCTTTTTGCGAGAGCTTAATCTTTTCACCGAGGATATACGCGTCCCGAGCTCCGGTACGGTCGCTCCGATTCTGCGTATCTTAGTGTAGTTGCGTTTCAATTGAGAGATGCGGGCGCCGAAAGCCCGGATGTCAGGCTCGTTTGTTATATATTTATTCATTATTTTTCTGGCTTTTGAGCTACTTTCGTTAAAGATTCCCTGGATAGCAGATTTCCGATAATATCGCTAGAATCTATCTAGATTTGGACGTTCTAACTAGCTTCTAGCGAGCAATATCGGAAACTTACTATCAGGGTTCACGACTAAAAGATTTATCCAACCTGAAAATCCCCAAAACAACGTAAGCGCGCCGAGCGTTCGCGAAATTATCGCCACCCGCGATTTTCTCGAAAACGATTACCCAAACGCTGCAGAGCGGCCGCAAAAACCACCATAAATCCCATCGACGGCGAATTCCTAATTGCCGGGGGGGCCGGCGAAAAATCGTGTCTAACGTTTGCGCGCGGCGGTACTTTCTCGTGGCGGCCTGCATAAATCACTAAAGCGCGGGAAAAAATTCGGATTCCGCGTCCTTTCACCACCTTGCGCGAGCAAAAGCTGCATGCACGGTGTAACAAAGCATTGTTGCGCGCTTATCGGCGCGATACGCGCTCGCGCGTCAGCCTTTGGCCGAGATCTCGCGAGCCGCGCGGGTATATATAATGCGAGTGCGCCGAGAGGAGAAAGCGGCGAGAGCCGTGTAACCTTTTTCTCCCGCGCGGGTCGCCGGGCGATTCGCGAAGGAGGAAGTCGAGAGACGTTTGTACGGGACGGAGAGCTTGGAGGTGATGGTTTCTCTGATGGCAGTCGGCTTTTGATGGTAATCAGAATGGTATTGAGATTGAATTGTAAGGTACCTGTAATGCGCGTTTTTGTACAATTTGGGATACAGTTTCTAAACGAAAATTGCTGTCAGCTGGTAGTTTTGCCGATTATTATATTTATACGAGTTTTGTGAAATATGTATAGGTAAAAGATATATTGTATATACCCCACGCATTATGATTAAGAGATTTATTAGGTCGATGGATTGTCGTAAAATCGTAAGCGCCAATAATTATCTAACAGTTTAGTACAACTTTCTATGAGGAAATTTATTGAAAGCATAATGTCGCCCGATGAAAAGATTTTTGCAACGGTTTTGATAACTTTAGTTTCTAACGGCATTCCGAAGCCCATTATTACAATGGCAACTTTTTTGCGATTCCTCAGACTTCCGTGTTCGAGTTTTTCTTCTTACGGCAAGACGAACAATAGATAGTTTGGATGAGGTCGTAAAACATTTTAAAGGTTATCAGCGAAGGTAACGATCGGAATTACTGATGACGACTCGTAACTTGAGATAAATTGTTTTGTGCTTTGTCATTAAAGCTAAAAATTAGAAAGGCGTGTTTATTTCGAGCGTTTAAATTAAATAAATCAAGTAATCTTTTTAATATGAAAAAAATTAATAAACAGATCATCTTGGGCGATTTGGTTGTTTGAACCAGTAGCCACCTTGAGCTATTGGATAAAAAAAAGTCAACCGGAACACAATGAAATCCGAATATTGGTTGAATATTGGCCGAATAATGGTCGAATAATGTGCCCCGATACATACTCAGGATTTCTCACTGGATTTTATTATTTTTAGACTTAAGCAAAATTGATTGCATTTATAGTGACTTTAGCTTCATTCGCATAATTTTGCCGCAGGCAAATTTTAGAGTCATAAGTAGTAATTTATAAAATAGCTAATATACTTTTTTAGTTTATAATTTTTTCATCAATTCTAATGCACCAGTCGCTAATTTAAGAAACATATTGCTATATACCGATAATTAAAAAAAAAAATCTGTTTACTCGATATACGAGAACGTACGAAACAGTAATTCCGCACAGTACACTTTCTGCGCATCAAAATTAAACTCTTTAAAAGCAGCGCAATTCCACCGACCCGCCGCGCCGCCTCCCGATCAAATTCCCGGGCAACGCATCAACAGAACCGCGCTCTCACCTCCTCTCCTCGAAAAAGCTCGCCTATGTAGCTCGCGAATCGCGCTCCTCGATATATATATACTTCAGCTCATTACGGCGGCCGACGCGCTCGAGTTCTCTCTCGGGCGCTATTCGATATTCATTAGCGATCGGCGATGAGCATCGGGGGTATCCGCGTATCGTCGAGCTAGTACTCCTTCTTTTGTGCGCGTGGATATCGCCGAGCCCTTCATTTTTCCCGGAGCGAGCTGGATTTTAACCCCGAGCGGCGAGCTTTCGTAATGTAACGAGGGCAGAGCAAGCGCCCGGCGATCGCGCTCTTTTTAGCCTTCGGCTCCGGGCTCGAGGTTTCTCTTAATTAATATACATGCTCGTTTCGTCGTTTTCGTCGGCGCGGCTCAATTTTACGCGTTCAGTCGAGCGGTTTTCAGTTTTTATGGAACTTTGCCTATTCTCGCAAGTTTTAGATAGCCGTCATTCAAATAATAAGAGCGCTTTCTTTCAGCTCCCATGTAACAAGTTTCTTTGTCCGAGAGCAAGACGAAAGGCGTGTCAAATCCAGACTCGAGAGCAGTCGTCGCGCGCTCAATCCGCGCCTTGCGCCTATACACGCCTAGCCACGTGCCTCTAACGAGCCTCGATATTTTCGCGGCGCGTCGGCCGTGTGCGTCATCGGTCGCCGAGCGAAAAGAGAGCATCGTCGCCGAGGCCCGATACGTATATAAGCGTGCCCCCGCACCTTCCCTCTCCTCGTCTTATTAGCTCCGAGCGGCGGGCGGGAGTCCAATTTGCGTTAATGACCTATTTCGGCGGGGATCCCGGCGAGGAGGTGAGACAATCAAGGCGGCGGCCCGTAACTCGCGAGATTAAAATGCGCCGGTTTTCCTCCTTATCTTTCCCGGGCTTTTTTTTCATTATCCGAGCGCCGCGCCGAGGGAAGGGAGAGAGGCTACTTTTGTGCGGATCGGCGTGATTGGGTCTTTCCTCGGTTTCGCTCGGGCCGTCGGATGGATGTTAATCGATGAAGAGGATTAATTTCGCCCGGGGGGAATGGAATAATGAGCGTTGGCTGCTTTTCGAGGAATCGGATCGTTTTGAAATGGGCATTGTGGTGTCTTGCTGGGGTTGAAACGAGGAAGCAGATATTGTGGCGCAGTCTTGATTTGTGAATGGATGGACGAACGAATCATTATCGGTATTGCTTGTAAGATCGTATCGGTTATGTTTTGATTTAGTTAATTAATTCAATGGAGAGCGTCGGTAATTCGATGACTCACGTCTAATGAATACGTTATACTAAAATTTGCTGCAGCTTCAATAATTTTTACTAATGTTATAGCGAAAATTGCCAAGTTTATAAAAAACACTTTCACCCCCACTCAAAGATTGCCCTCTAAAATTAAAAAGATACATTCCTCATAAGATTTTAACCTTTATATTATTCAATCTTAAAACAAAAATCTCCTCAGTCCAGGCAGAGATTTCCCGGAAAAAACCTCCAACTCCCGCAATTCGGCACACCGCTGCTCAAAGGCAGCACTGCTTACGCCAACAACGTATCGCAGTGTATATAGTAGCCGGGCGCGATCGCATCTTGCAGTCGCTTGCCGAAAGACCGCTCGTCGTTAATTTGCCCCACGTGTCGCGTGCCGCGGCCTCCTTTGATTGACTAATTACCAGCCGCCCGCTCCGAGGAGGATGTAAGACGGTACGGCGAGAGGAAAGGGCGCCAAGATTCGTAACTTTTTTTTTTTTTTCTCTTTAGAGAAGTCGTAAATCTTTCCCGCGAGCAATAATACGTTTCGCTCGCGAACTCGCCGCTCGAGTAACGGCGGTGTGTTTTAAAATTGCTCGAGGCCTGACGTCATCGTCGCGCGGAGACCATTAGAGCGACAAAAGCTCGGCGCGCGCGGTGGAAAATAATGGCAAGACCGAAAATTAAAATGAGAAAAGAGCTTCTTACAATTTATCAAAGCGGCGCGAAGACTCGAGAGAGGTCGTTAAACAATCAAAACCCACATATTATTCAATATTCCTCAAACCGGGCCCGTAAACAGACCGACTTTACGTCCGTCGCGCGTCTTACAAATGTACGCTCTCGGTCCCATAACGCGCCTCTTTGCAGGCATTTAAAATTGCCGGACGATAGGCGAGAAAGAGACGGTCGCGCGCCGCATGGCGCTTTCATTTCGTCCGCGGCGAGAGAAAGAGTGAGAGAGAGAGAAATACAGACGTCAGCGAGAGAGGAGAATTCGTGGCGGCGGCCGAAGATATGCAAATGGCTTTTGACGCGTGCAGGGCTCGAGAGGAGAGCGCGAGCTTCTATCGGTTATTTACAGCGCGACGTTTACTGCCCGGCGCGCCTCTTTAAACGTTTAATAAACTTTGAATTATTTTGCTTTTCCACGAAAAAAAAGCAGCGCCGCACAGAAAAAAAAGGAGGAGGAAAGTTTAGGCGTGCATATGTATATATATTCTGTTGAGCGCCTTTGCTTTTTTTTTTTATTATTATTTTGTTTTATTGCAAGCGTTCGGTGTTGGCTATTGGTTAAGCTTCTGTCAAAAATGTAACTGTAAACTCTCGAGTCGTAACATTTTCCTTCTTTACGAGTTTTTACGAGAATTTTATTTCGAAGTAAATCTCGGGAGAAATTGTTCTGACTGATTGCTATCTTCCAGTTGAATGTGTTAAAGGATTTTTCAAACATTTTACTGTTCTCGTTTACTGTGTTTCACAATTAAGCTCATCTACATATTGTATTTCGTGAGAAACGAATAGTCGACTTTATATTAACCCATGCAAATCAGACGGGGAACCCATAATATTTCGACCAAACAACCCCCTTCGATAAGAGAAAGCGATCAGACTCGCGCAATAACCCCGAAATTCGACGCGGGCAACGTTCAAAGCTCTTTACTTTACGAGTGGCTTTACCGGCGAAAAAAAAAGACTAGGTAAGTACATAGACGGACGGAGGAGGAGGGTAAAGGACGACGGCGGGCGACAAAGGACGCGGGAGATTCTTATCTTTACGCATCTTTAGGGTTCGACTTTATCGCTGTAAAATCGACTGGTGTCCCGGTTAAATACACCCCTAAAGAGCTTAAAGGCTTAGAATATCTGTTTTATGGCTCTCAACCCCTTTTAAGGGCTTTATCGCAACAAAGAGAATTTCTCTCTTGCGTTGCCGCGCCCGACAGAGAGAGAGATAGGAGAGTTACCTTCGAATTTATTATTTACCAGCCTTGAAATCACCTTAACTCTCTTTAATGTTAGGTAATAGAGCTGTTCTCAGTTTTTACTCCGCTTAGTGAATTTTGCCTGTACCCTTACGGCTTTTTGTTCTGCATCCATTCAACGAAGGATTTAGTTTCTGATCACTTTGTACAGAATATTTGAAATTTTTCTCCTTCGAACATTGTGCCTTTGTAGATAAATTATCGTCTTCCAAATTTAATTCGACGAATCATCGTTTTCGAAGGATCGCCCTGAAATTGGCCTCGGCAGCGAATGTGCAGCGCTTAAAGCCGCAATTAAAATTCAATTAATCGGTAATTACACGGTGTGGGTAAGTGAAAAAGGTTTCGCGCCGTTGATAAGTGATATTTGCGGCTGTAAATTCCGTTTTCTCGCCTCGCCTCCTTTCCTCTCTTCGACGCCGCGTTCTTTTCTTCGGCGAGTGTATATATCGCGAAAACGATAATTTTAACGCGTGCCGCGTTACGAGGGTTTAAATGACGGAATTGTTTACGAGAAACTGGAAGCGAGAAGGAACGGCGTCGAGAGTAACGGATTTGAACGAGAGCTATTAAAGATAAAAATTATAACTTTTCACTTCGGCTGCGCCTTCCAATTTAATTTGCTCTGTATTAACTTGCGAGGTACTTTGGCGACTTGCGAAATACTCTTTTGTCCCGTTAATCTTTCGATAATGCAGTCTAATAATTTATTTTTTAACCTCGCGACCTGATGATAATCCGTTACTTTTTTTCAGCCCACCATCGAGGGAGGCGTAAAAGAAATTTCCTAATTACTTTGCCCGTAAATTTCTGGCTTATAAAACATTTCTCGCCACTTGAAATTCGCAATAAAAATCAGCCATATATACGTAAACTCAACCGAATCTAATTAAAGGAATACACCTCCTCTTTTAATTTACGAAACTTTCAAAAGTCCCTTTCCAAACGCGTTAAATACCACCGTGAAATACCTGGCGATCGCGATATCCCTCGAAAGAAAGTCGCCGCTACCCGGTAACAATCGAACACCGACACTCTCAGGCCTGCAGGAATGAAAGGAAAGTCAATACCGGGCCGGAGAGCATATAAACGAAAAAAAACGCCGCGGTCCCGCGGCGCAAAGAAACTCAATTAGCGCGAGTGCGCTAATCGTCCGATACAGACGCGCGCGGCGGAGAAAACTCTTGATTAGCTCCGAGGTTCTCTCCTTTCGTCGCTCGATTTCCCCGGGAAAACTCGGCCCGTCCCCCGGAATAAACTACACCCCCCACCCGAGAACTGGGTGGAAAGGGGCAGCCCGATTAGGGTGAAGAATGGCCGATTAGCAGCGGAGTCAGTCCCAGCTAACGAGCCTAATTTACTCGGGTTCGGCGCTCGGCTTCTCGCTTTTCGGCCGCTGATTTAATTCTTTTTCTTTGTTTTCTTTTTTTCGCTCGCGGCCGGACGGGGGAGAGTCGACTCGAGAGGATCGTTCGGTCCAGATGTTGCGCGGCGCGACTTTCCAATTTGGATCGGAAAATATTTTAGTTTTATTTGCGAGGGGTCGCTTTTATCGCGGGTTTTGGTTTATAACTCGGGGGCGGGGGGATCGCGTTTGCGGGGGGGATCTGCCCGGCAGGTGGGGGTGAAATAAATCGTCGCGCAATTGTTTTCTAACGTAGAACAATGGCAAATAGTTTTTTTTAATCAGCTGTAATGGATTATTGTTTTTGCAAAGAAGAATTCAATAGTTATGAATTTGGAGCCATATATTTAAATAAAACCGGCGATATCGCTTCTAACGCGTCAATAACTAATTTCCTTATTAAAATAAAACAAAACTCGTAAAACTCAAGCGTCCGCGCTCCGCTAATGAACGCGCGAACGCGAGCTCGCATCGTGCAATTAGGCGAAACCGCATAAAGCCCCGCAAAGCAGATTGATCCACGGGAAAAAGGAGGCCGCCGTCGGCAATGTAATATACGTTCCGACAATCGGTCAGAGTCGATTTCGCGCGATCGGACGCGGCGCGGGGCTTTTACGACACTCGAGAGCGGGGGGGCGACTCTTGCAGCAGCGCCGACAGGCGGTGCGCCTCAAAGGCCAAGGTGAGAGGTCGCGAGTCGCGCGAGTTTATCAGCGCCGACGGCGTAATTTACGCCCGACGGCCGGGGATTCAATTAGGCTCGACACTTGCCGATGTTATGATCGTGCGCGAATTGTTGCGTTGGGGTTGCTGGTTGTATTTTTAACGTAAAAATAAATGCTTGTCGCTTCGATTTTTCTGGTGTTTGGCTCACTTACCGACACGCCGAGGTGCTTACTTTAATAGGGCAGAGGGTCGTCTCCGCTTTGACTTACCTAAAACAAGCAAAGAAGGATTTATTAATAACAGTCGACTCGTTTCTTAAAGAATATGTATAAAAGCTCTTATTCGCGGTATCACAAACTTTGAAGTATAATTTTGTGTTGACTAAGACAAAAATAGAGCGTCACCGCGAGATTAAGTATGCACGGGGACCAAAAATGCAGCGAGACACCCTAACAAATCGCTCGAAAATTCTTCAAAGTCCCGTGATTTCTTGCTCGACTGGCACACATTTCTCTTTCCTTCGCGTTTGCTCCTCGCATTCTTTGCCTCATTCCCTTTCCAGCCCCGCGAAACGCGCTGCTGCTATTTTCTCTCGATTTCTCTTTCCTTTTGGACGCAGTTTCAGGCTGCGTTTCCCAAGGTCGACTTGATTTCCGTTGTTACTTTGAAAATTTCATCGACAACATCACCACCCTATATTCTCCGCGCGCGAAACCGAAAGTATTATTTCGGCCGCGGGGAGCAGCTTATATATAAATAAAGCGGAGCTTTGCATACTCGAGCGCCGCTTGCATCCCGCAGGCGGACGAGAATTGATTTCGTGTTTTGAAGTGTGCCTGCAGAGATACCTTGGCACCGGGAGCCGCCGCGGTTTTGCGTGCATCGCGTGCATTTCGCGCGCCTCTGCTTTTTCCTCTCTTATTTGCCTCTCGCAGCCGCGCGCTTGTCAAAGAGGTGCTGCATATTTGTCGGCATTTTTCTCGGCGGAGGTTGCAGCTCGCTTTGACGGTGCTGGATGTTTCGTTCAGATTTTGGACTGTATAGATGTGTTTGTTAATGGAAAGATTGGATCGTACGTTGTTTTTTAAAAGTTAGGTTTCGAAATAAACTGATAAATATTTAAAAGAGGCTTGCCATCCGCGAGCCTTCGTTACGTTTGATTGCCAAAAACTCTCTGCAAGCGCAAAAACTTAATGTAAAAACCGCAAATCTGCGGAAGGCGATCTGGAACAACGCGATTCGAAGAAGTGACATCAGCTGCGGTGCTGCACCGAAAATTCTATACCGCAAAAACGAGCTTGAATGTTGGCTGAGAAAAAAAGAACACCTCTGCGAAGTGCCGTACCAGTCGGCGCTAATTACTTTGACGATTGGAAGAGCAGACCGGATTTTGACTGTAGCATTTATATCGTCTTTTTTTTTTTTACTTACTTGGTAACAAAATGTAACAGTAACGTACTTCAAGCATTGCCGTTTTTTTTTTCATTTTCGTAGTCCCTCATAAATCCTTTTTTCAAATAGCTTTTTGTAACGTACAACCGCGATACTTATACGAGAAAAGAATACGGGAGGAAGTAAAGAGAAAGGGGCAGAAGTTGAAGTTAATTTCGAAACAGCGGGAGGTAAAAAGCGTTAAAGTTGAAAGGGTGGCGATTAAAATGAAAAAATAATTTGAAAAGGAATATTAAAAAATAAAATTATCTGGACAATTTAATTAAAAATTAGTAAAATGGAAGTGTCAATTAATTGAAAGACTTTTTATAAAGGTAATTCTATATCAAAATAGGATTCTGCTTCCAAATTGTAAATAGTAAGTAAATCACAATCTTAATAAATTTAAATGAGTTAGTGTTTGAATATTGTTATACATAAAAACTTATATATCTTGAAAGTACTGCACTTCAATAAATTATTAAAAAAGTTAAACTTTAAATTTATACGTTTCCCATTATTTATTATGACAGGCCTACAAAGAGTAATTGTACGTTTTTACGTACCCTGGTAATAAAACAAGATTTATACGAGAATTTAGATTAGTACATTCATTATTTTTGCCTTATTGATTAAACTTCCGCCTCTGCTATCTAAAAAAAATTATTTTTCACCTTTACAAAACTTGTCACGATTATCGTGTCACCCGCTTTTTACCGTCTCCGACGAATTCCTCAATATCAGCGCAGCGAGAAAATAATTCGACATTTAAAAAAAAGTAGCCAATGAAAGAGCTTCCGCGGCTACATCGACCGCTGCAGTCGTCCAACTGCCGATAAATAATTGACCAAGCACCATCTTCGCAGCTCCCTTTCCAAGCTCTGCATTTCCAGAATCCATAAGACAGAACAATAAAGACGGTCCTTTGTTGGACGGAGCGCGCGGCGATAAACGCACGAGCGGCTCTCGGGGATATAGAAAGAGGCCGTCGATAAACGGGCCTTTTACGATTTTTTCCCGCGCGCATCGAACTGAAAAGCCTTCTCTCTCTACGCTTTCCCCTTGTCTTACACGCGCACACACACACAGACGGTCTATCTCTATCTCTTTCTCTCCGTTTCTCCACGTGTCCAATCGCTTTTAAGATTGCCGGGACATTCGTGCCTCGCGCGACCGTTATGATGCGCCTCGTCTCCGCTGTTGGTCGGATAAAACGCGATCGTACGAATGCTGCGGGTTTTCGCCGCTTAAGCGCCAAATTGTAACCGAATCGACGATCCCCCAGGCTGAACTTTCGATCGGCAGTTACTTTTCGAGCTTTTCTCGATGCTTCGTCGCTTTGATAGACGAACAATTGGATGGTTAGAGTTTGAATTGGGTGGCATTGATATTGGATTGCGTTAATTTCAAAGCGTGACTGCAGTTTTTATCGGAGATTCATTCAAGTTAAACTTTTCTGCTCAAAGTCGGAAGATATTTTTTTACAGCCACTGTGAATAGAAAACAACGAATATTCAATGTTAGATTAAATTTTATTTTTATTTTTATCTTGAAAAATAAAAACTTTTATTTAAAGAATATTTCAATGAATTTAAAACAACCCATTCATTTAGTTCATTTAAAAATCACAATAGGTAATCGCAAAATATTTTTTAAAGCGCATATTTTGTAAAATTATAATTTATGCCAAGTCACAGTTTTGATAGTATTTCTATCATTATGTCGCCTTTGTCGTGTCTTTTAAAAGACTGTGTCTGTTCGTATTATCATCAGTTGCCTTTTTCATTTCCTTGCAAGTTTAAAATATGAAAGATGAAGCTTACCTTGATTTTGTTTTCTTTTATTTTACTATCATTTTATGAGGTGCAGTGTTGTTCTTTATTCTGGAACGGGCTTTGTCATGACCCTGACTATTATGATTACTGGGAAGATAGCTCGGATAGCTCGGATAGTTCGGATAGGTCAGCCGTGGATTGTAATGTATCTTTTTAATATGTTATTATCATTGTTATACTGATTTTTTTATTTACAAACTAAAATTAATTTTGTATATATTTAAATTTTTAAAACGGATCTCAATCAGCAAACGAAGGGCCTCAAGCAGAGCCGCCAGGTAAATGAACAAAATTTTTTTGTTTTATATTCGAATGTTCCAAAAGAGGTGTCTTAAGATAGATTCGTTAAATTTTTTAAAATAAAATATTAAACCATTAATAAAACAAAACAATTATTTATTTGAATTGAGTTAAATAAAGTTAAAATAATGAATTTCGAAAAACTTAAATGAAAAATGTAATGTATTATCTGCAATGTTATGTGATTTAGATAAAATTAATTTCAGGTGCTATTCAAATTTGAATTATAATAAAATTTAGGAATATCCAAATTGCCGTTGTACTAAATTTTTTATTAAAATTTTTTTTTAAATATAAATTTATGGTATTTGCTGCACCTTACATAATTTTGACGATTCTTTTTAACAAGTGTTTTGCATAAATTTCCTTTATCTTTATTATTTTTGAAATGAAGATAGCAATAAGGATGTAAACTATTATTCGGGTTCCCTTTTGTTATACAGTCTTTTATATAAGGTTCACTCTGCAATGGTTCATTAGTTTATTTTAGTCGTTCGACGTAGAAACATTAAATATGAAGACAGTGATTTTTGGATTTGTTATTTTATACTTATTTTGCGAAATTCAGTGTCAAATTGAAGGCACTTATTTAGTTGATGATGGTCAATTAGAAAAAGATTTGGTTCTTGAAAGTACGAGACTATAATTATTCACAACTTTTCATCTTCAGATGAGTCCTGAACGTTTATTTTTACTAATAAACATTATATTTTTTATTATAAGCTTTTGAAAGATTATAAAGTTGAATTGCAATGAAAATAACTAGGAGAGTCAAATTTTCTTAGCATTTTTACGTTAATTTTTAAATTAATTTTAAATTTCGAACAAATAATCGGCCCTGTAAAAAGTAAATTAAAGCTTGCATCTGCATAGTCTTATTTTATTTTTTTAAGCAATCCTCTAGTAAGTCTTTAACACATTATTTTAATTATGCTACTATACTATATTTAAATAATAATTTCAATAAGGTAAATTTATAAAAAATACAGTAAGGCAATATATTACATAAAATTTAATGTTAAAAAAATTTGTTTATAGAGAGAGGCATAAGTCAAGCTGAATTGGATGCAATGATGGCAAAAACACTTAATAATTTGCGAGAGAGTACTGATAATTTAAGAAGATACAACGATCAACAAGAGCAAAAACAAAGAAATACTACACCGGCACCTACAACTACACCAGGTAAATTTGAATAAAAATAAGTGAGCATATCCAAGTGCTCTGTCTTGAACTTTATTTATTTTGATTACTTATTTTAAGTTTCTACGCTTTAGTTTCCAATTCACAAAATCGAACGTTTAAATTGTTTGTGAGCGATAAAGAAATAAGATTTGATTTTGAGATCCATTTTTATATTTAAAACTTATTACCTGATGACTTTAATTAATTGCTATTCATCTTTATTCGCAATATTATGAATTACAAAAGTATTATTTGTATATTATATTGCAAATAAATGCGGAGGAGGACGAGAGAAGAGGCACTTGGACTTAACTAACTCGACCAGGAATCGAACCGGGGACCTTGATTCCGTTTTCGCGCGACTGAGCTACCGATACCTGTGTGCACTTCTCTTCTCAAAGTCCTCTTCTTGTCTACGAGATGACGTTCCGTCATCAGACCCTCGTGCGCGTCATCCCATGACAATTATTTTATAATATAAGTAAATTTATTCTATAAAATGGTTGAAAAAATAAGATATTTTATTTTGCAGCAATAACAACTACAACTAATGAAACAGCTGCAAACGAATAATTCAATCAATGATTTTTATATGAACGTTCGTAAAATCTTTAAAAAATATATTTATAAAGTTCAAGAGGAAAACAATTGCTTTGTATTTTATATCATATGTTTATTTCTGTGTCATTATAATTAGAACATGTATTACTTATTATAAAAATGATCAGAATATATATAAAATATATTATAAAAATGATCAGACATAAATGGATGTTTATTTATTCTTTTAACTGTATAGTTTTAAGCTTATTAATGTATAGGTGCATCGGTTCTTCTATCGAAGTAGATAAATTTTAGATCTTCCGGCTTCGCGAAAGAGCCAAAGTATTCGTTTTGATCCTCCAAAAAAGTTCGAGTCCTCGAGTTCCTATCCCCATCAAACCCAAAGACGCATCAGTTTCGAGCAAAGGACCATATTTCCGGTACTCAGCGGCGCAGTCGAAGCTGGAGGAAAGAAGCTGCCGCGGGGCGAACGAGGGAGGGCAACGAGCACTCGACGGAGCTGCGAATCGCATTCCGCGATGCACTCGGCGCGTCGAACTGCATGGCCGCCGGCGAACGAGCTCTCTCTCTCGTCGCGCGTTTCCCGCGAGATACAATGGGGCCCCGCAGCAGCAGCACACCGCTAATTAGCGCAAAGAGGGTTAGCTTAGCCAAGGGCGGAGCCTCTCGCGCGCCAATGCGCGCGAGCGTCGTCCGCGTTCTGCGATCGGGGCGCGAGCTGCAGACTGCACCCGCGGAGAGCCCCTCGGCGCGCGCGGGCTTCGAAAGTTGGACCCGCCGCGAGGATCCATTTGTTGATGGTTATATAAAAGAGAGATCTAAAAATGGCAGTTTTCTTAACCAGGGCGTAAAATTTTGCATTCGCGTACGACGAACTGGAGGGGTTCGGGGTCTCGCAAGAATGTAAAGTGCCATTTTACGCGTACCGAATGAAAAATAAATATTAATTTAAAGTTTTACAAATGTTGATAAAGTATACAATATATCCATTGGAAGCTCAAAAAGATCGCCAAGTACGAAATTTCCGTCCTCATTTGTTTTCCATTGGAAACACGAGAGTACGCCAGCTGAAGAAGGGGTGGAGAGAGTAAAAGTGAAGAGGGATGAAGTAATGGAGTTTGAAAATACCGAGAAGAAGCGAGCTTCAAGTCTCGATGCAGTACCTCGATGCAATGCAACGTGCAATTTTTGAAGAGACACGCACACCGAGAACCCGCGGGGCTGGAGATGCGGCTTTTTCTCTCTCTCTCTCTCTCGACAGTCATTTCAGGTACGCGCGGGGGGCTTGAAGAGTAGCGAGCTCGAGCTTCGAGAGACTGAAACGACGACGAGAGCTTTTATTCCGCTGCCGCTAAATTAATTTGCATTCAGTTTTTTTGGTTTATCATCGGCGAAGTCACTGGGGGCTGCGTACATTTTTTTTTCTGGATTTAAAAGCCGAGCTAATTTGATTTTTTGTTTTAATGGTTAATAGTTAATAATGTTTGTGGTCTTTCTGCACGGATATGAGTTGAATACTTTTTTATCAGTAAAATGCAATATTTTTTTTTTAAGAACTAATTTTGAAAATTAATCAACAATTTTTGTTGTTGTTGTTTTGCATAGAGAATGAATAAATTTATAAAAATCTGACAGTATACGTCTGCAGTATAAATCTATTCAAAGAAAAGCGAATAAATTTCTCATTTATTTCTGCCTGTACATTACTGTACAAATAGACTTTTTTTGCAAAACGTAACTGAACAAAATCTAGGGCGTTCCCTCCCTAATTCTGCAGGAGAACGGGTCACGACCTCGTCACGGGTCTCTGATAAAAAAGTTATCTTGTCCCAAATACACCGTATTCATAGTTGAGAAGCGGAGATTGAAATACGAGCAGTGCAATATTTCTAAGAGTTATAAGAAATCTTTACATTCAAAGATTGTATTATTAGTAATTATTCTTTATTTATTATTATAAATAAAAATGTTACCTTTTTATCTGAAAAAAAAAAATAAATGTTATGAAAACTATTGAATGGATGTATTTGTTACACGGATTAAAATTTAAATTTCTTAAAAATTAAGAAATCTATTTCGAGCGAACCGCCTTAGGCGTTACCAACGAAAACATCTCCCACACCTACATTCACCACTTCTACCCTCAAGCAAATACATTTACTTACATTCAACCTCTTTATCAGCGCGCAAAGCAAAGAAAGCGCGACTGGAGCCGGAAAAATATCCGGCATTGTCTCGGCTATTACCAGGGAGAGAGAGGCGCGTTGCATCTTATCTCCGCTCGCGCATCTCCGAGCCTCGAAACATTATCAATCCGCGTCTGACTCCGCTCCGGGAGGGTGCAACCTCGCTGCCCCCGAACAACAAGCGCAAAAACAAGCGGGCAAACATAGAGAGAGTGAGAGTCGCATTCAGCGGCGGATTGTGCCGTGAATATTGCAGCGAGCCCATATTCATTTCCGAGATTGGAAGTCGCGCGAGCAAGAGAGAGAGAGGAATGATGCACCCTTATCGCGGGGTGCCAGAGCGAGAAACGGCTGCTCTCTCGGCCGAGCTCTTTGCTTTTCTCTCCGCGAGAGCTGTGCGTACTTTCTTTGGCCCCTGTTTAGCCTCGAAAAATATCGCTGCCTCTTATTTTTTTAGTGGCCCCGAGGACGCGGGGGCTTTCGTTTTGACGAGCTTTCCGAATACGGCGAAGTAGATGCTCTATTTTTTTTTTCTCTCTTTTTTTTTGGATTGCAAGTAGAAATGTATTTTTAGATTAGCATAAATAATAATTTATATATTTATTCCTAATTATAAATGACATGTGATGTTATTACAACTTAATCAACAAGACTTATTTCTTTCTAAATAGTAATTAAATTAAATTAATATTACAAAAGAAAAAACGTTGTTTTCTTCTTAGGTAAAAGCCTAATAAGCACCCTACTAATTACACTCTACAATTCAAAATCATTCCGAAAAATATGCGGAACAACATTTTGCTCATAAAGTACAGATCATCAAAGCATTAACCTCCTCCAGCCGTCGAAGCAAATTCAAATCCATCCGCCTCGAAAATGATCAGCTGAGCCCAGAGAGCATCGCGCCTCCCGTTTCTACTCGCAGATCGAAGTCCTCGAGCTGCCTATATCCATGCACAACACGTACACAGACTCGAGATGAAATGCTCTCATCGGGCGGTTGTCAGGCCACTATCCGCTGCCCTCCCAAGAGGGAGGCAGAGCTCTCTCCGGCCGACGGCTGCAAAGCCAGGAGGGGGATATACAGAAGACAACAGCGGAAAAGGACACAAAAGAAGCTAGAGCGCTCTCGCAAAACTCATCGGTTGAAAAGACGCGCTGCTTCGCGGGAAAAGGGGGAGGAGGAGGAGGGGCGCGAGTCGGGCACCGCCACGACTCATTAGAAAAAATGCCTGCAACCCCTTCGCCGCGCCGATGCTCAGCCACTCTTCTCCGCAATAATGAAGTTCGAAGAGAGAGAGAGGGGCGAACGGGACTCGATTGGTTCCTTCGCGCTCGAGTGGAAAAGCGAGAGTGAGTCGACGAAGAATGGAGGACTTTGACTTTTTTTTTATTCTTCTTCCTCGCTTATCCGGAGATGCGCTGCTGCTTAATTAAGGGAGGAGAATGTGGGGGCGCTCGCTCCTGGGAATCGCGATTGAACAAGTTAGCAAAGGGACTTTGATGACTTTTTTCCAAAGTTTTGCCTAACTGGAATATGTTAAATACCAATTTTTTTTTACCGTCTTCTTTCAGGGAGCAACGCAAATCATTATCCAATTTATACCCATATTCAATCGCACAGCTGTTGTTTTTAAAAACTAAAAGAAGCATCTCAACAATCATTCCCACTTCCCAAAGCGGCACGAAGCCCAGCTCGACCTCGACTCTCCAAAAGCCCATCGGGACGCATCTTTTCCAAACACATTAGCCCGGAGCATCGACGGGAACGTGTTTACCAGTGTTTACCCCCCCGCCGACTCCATTCATGACTTATCCGGGCTCGCGCCGGATTTATTTATTGACTCTCTCTGCGGAGCCGCAACGCGACAATACAACGGATCCGTGTAAATAATAAACGAACGCGGGCCGCGCGCTCGCGTATATGCAAAATGAAAGCGAGGGTCAGCACCGCGTCCATTGAACAAAAAGGGGGAGACGAGCGAGAGAGAGAGAGAGAGCCAATCGACTTTGGCTTTCGCGCGGCTTTCTGAGTAAATAATGCGCGGCGAGGCGCGCACGCGTTGAATGGGCGATTTGTCGAGGATCGAAGCAAACATTTCGAGGTTAACGGATATGCGTATGCGGATGAATGCGGATTCGATGGCCGTTTTGAGGTAAGTCTGGGTTATTGCGCGTCGCCTCGTTCTCGCGGTGTAACAGTGGAAGTTATATATTGCCCGACCGTAACTGCATGAGGAATGAATGCATCGATGCCGAAGATCTTTGCGTCAAAAATCACTTGCAGAACTAATTAATCGATTCCGTTCTTCGTAAAAAAAAAAAAAAAAAAAAAAAAAAATCCGCTCTTCCTCGACCTCTCCTTCGCATCGAAACTCCATCCTCCGTCCGCGCTTAGTTCAGCGAACCCGCGAAACAGCCAGCCTCGGCAGCGGCAACGGGACACAATATAAGCCTTTATTAGCCTGCAGCCGGGTTATACACGGTCCCCGCGAAAAGTCGAAAAAGCCCTCTCGGCGCGAATCGCGCGCGTGTCCGCGGCGGGGTTATGGAGCTCGGATGTAATCAAGTGCCCGCGCGCCGAGAGAACGAGAGTTAGGCCCACTCGACGCTGCGAGGCACTCGTGCGCGCGAGAAGCATGGCGAGGGACCCTCGAGGAGTCCGTTCCGAGGCTGCTGCTGAAAGGGTGCGCGCGGGGCTCCCGTAGGAGGAGCTCCGCACGAAGTCGAGAGGCGCAAGGAGTGCCGATGGGGAGAGAGAGAGAGAGGCTAATGTCGACGCGATAGCCGAGAGCCCGATGACGCGGGATCCTGTTGCCAAGACGACTCGCCGACATGTCGGACTGACTGCGGCGGGGGGTAATACGTGGGATTGGTTTTCGAGGCAACTTTCACGCGGATTCGATACGGCGCCGATTAGGAGTCGATTAGCAGGCTTCGGATTTTTCGATCGCGGCGATTTACGATTTTCGTTTAGGTTCACATTTTTATAACGGATACCGGCTCGATTGAAATTTATGCAGAGAGCGCGTTTAATAGAGTCGTTTCAGCGATTTGCATAGTTGTAATTACGCGCGGCGGCAAATCGTTCGCTTGCGGCTAATTATCAATTCGCAGCGGGAACGAAAAATCATCAGCGAAAAGAGTACTGTATAGGCAGGAGGGCTCTCGAGAACCATATATCCACAGAAGCACCCAAGAGCCGCGGAACCGTCGCGTACTTCCTCGGCGTCCTTCCGAGCTGCGCCGCGAAAATCGGAGAGAAAAATCCTAACGGGGGGCAAGAACCTCCGCGGCGTTCGCTTTCCCGCGCGTTCGAGAGGTAAAATTGCCCGCGGGATTGACCGAAAGTGGGAGAGCGCGCGGCAAGCGTACAAGGGGGGCGGAGGGGTCGCGAGAGAAAAACTTAAGACGACGACGTCGATGGCTATTGGCTGGATTTTTCCCGGCTCGCGCGCGCTTTTCGAGAGCCTCCGACCGGGGTGGAGCGCTCGAGTGTCGCGCGCGTGCACGCGAGAGCGGAATATAAATGCGGGCCCCGCGTGCGTGCGTGCGCCACTCCAGACCTTCGTTAGCGGGGGGAGGGCTTTCGCCATTTTCTAGCCGCGGCGAGGAGATACCATTTTTTTTTCTTTTCTTGCTTCTTTTTTGCTCTCGGTTGGCTTTTTCGATAATGGGCGCACTCGGCCTGGATCCGTTTCCGGAAATTTTACGGCCGATCCGCTTTCGCCGCCGCCCCTCTTCTTTCGGGAGAGTTTCGGGGCTGACGAGCCACTGCTCCGAATTGCGGGAGAACGGAGAACTGGAGCGCGAGCGAGGATTTTAATTTGCGCGGCTCATGACTTTGTCCGGGGGAACGGGGCTCTTGATGATTTTAGGGCGCTTCCGCGAAAGGGCCGCATGTGCTGCTTTTTCGAGGATGCTAATTGGGACGGAACGAATATTCTCGAGGGGTTTTTATGCCGGATTCATTTTCGCGGGAGAGTCTTACGAACGGCAGCTCGCTCGACAATTTTTCGCTCTTTCCACCGGGTGGCTGCATCGTAATTTAACCCGGCTTATTCAGCGAAAAGAGGTTTCCGTTCGAAAACCGCCGCGAGATTCAAGTTTTATCTGTATAAAGCGATTCCCATCGTTCGCGTTTACCGGCTCGCGAGCGCGCGATTGCGCCACATTGAAACGTCAAAGTAAGTTTCCTCTCCTCGGGCTGTTCCTTCCGCGGAGGAATCCCCGAGAAAGGCATTACAGCCGCGCTCTCGGCGCGTTCGACCTTCGATCGCGGCATCGTCCACCGCAGACTGCGCGTGAGTCACACGCACACACTCGGCGGCGGCGACGGCGGCGAGCCCGACGGAAATCACCTGGCCGTAAAAAGCCCAGCGCACCCCATCAGCGCGCCGCTGCCGCTGCCGTGTAAAATAACGCGGCAGTAAACTCTCCTTTATTTTCTCCCTTTTTCCCTCTCTCTCTCTCTCGAGGCGCCCATTGCTCCGAATGGATATTGTTTCTTCGCTTCTCTTCTTCCGTCCCGGCCGCCGCCGCTGCTGCTGCTGCTGCCGATGGCTTTACCGTTCCTCAAATTAAAGCCCGCTAATTACGCGGAAATTGATATTGATGGGGCTGACGGGGGGAGTGAGGGAGCGAGGAAGGTTCGGCGGGAGGTTTTCGTTAATTGGAGATCGCCGTCGTTAGTCGTAGAATTTCCATGGGCGATTGCATAATGCGGAAGGAGGAGGTTGATACGATGAACGAGAAGTATGTTTATGGATCTGTAACCGACTTATTATTATTATTTTTTTTGTCTCGGTTACTTTTTTACGAAAGTTTAGTTGGAAAGCATAATAAGTATATATAAAAAAATCACATCGCCGTATTCCAAAACGTCCTACCCAATTTTTAATTAAACGAAAATCCAGGCAGCTCTCCTAATTAAAGAAAAGCGCGGCGAGACGAGCAAAATGCCCATTAAAAAGTTATCCCATATCGCGTCGCCCACTAACGTTAACCCGGGGCTGCACCGGGCCACACCGCCGCACCAGCCATCCCCTTCGGCCGAGCAAGCAGTCGCTCCTCCCTGAAATATTAAATTCAATACACAATTGTCGCGGACGCAGGCTGCGCATAATAGCGGGGTAATTGCCGTTACGCAGCCTTTCCTCTCGCTCGGATCTCCGCACATATATATACATACGTCAGCGGGGCGATCGCTCGGTTCGCGGCCGGCATGTGGCCGCCGACAATAACAAACCGGTGCCGGATTGATCTCCGCGCGCGGCTATAGGAGAGGCTGACTAAATGGCCCAGGGCCCGGCCGGCGAAATAACGGCCGCGTAAACGCACCGCGCGCCGCGCGACGCCCGGAGCGGCCGCCTACTAACTCGTCCGTTAATATTGAAGCTCCTCGGGGGATTGGTGCGCAGCGGCGATGCAGCCCCGGTGAGGAAGGAGAGGAGGCCCGATGGGATCACCGAGCGTATTATATGAGCATTGCATCGCGGCCGAGTGTCGTCCACTTTTCGGCTGGATGTGCAGATTTCTTTGGGTACTTGAGAATTGTTCAGCGGATAGATATAGTTTGGTTAATTGAGGATTTGAGGTATTCGAAGGACTTTTTGAAAACTGCTCGGTTAGCGTCAGGCTTCCGACGATACACACTTGTTGTCTGTCGCGAATATCAGATTGCAATCTCTGGAAGTATTTAATGTAAGAAACAGGACGAGGCTGAATTTTAAATTTGGGATTTTTGGGGGAAAATATCTTATCGCCGTAACGAATATCTTTACCTTTTAATTATTTACGTAATATAAGGTATTTTACCAACGCAAATAAAAACGCATTAAAAAATGATGAAATTAAAAAAATTCGATATGTTTCAGCGTGTCTAAATTAAATTGAACAAAAACAAGTTGAACGTATCGTGATATTGTAGTAGCTCTGTCGGAATTAGATGTTACATAGTTGAAGGGGTTTCAAAGGCTTCAATGACGACTTTCGAACACAAAACTTGTACTGCGACGGTGTGTGAATCGGGCTCGAATCCCAGGGCTTCAATAAACAGCGGAAAAAGAAGACGATCGAAATTTTATATTGTTTTATTCAACCAAACAATTTCGAAACCTAAATCTTACTCCATTTTTCTATAAAAAATCAAGAACATCGAAATCCACCCCCATAATATGGGTCATCTCGCAGCGCCTCCAAAAACTCGACGAATCAATAATAAATTTTCAAGGCCGAAACCCGACACAGGCGATTTGTATAAACTTCGGCTACGATCGAACGGACGAAGTAAGCCGGGCTGCTGGTCGACCGAGGAGCGATCAAAGGGAAAAATCGTAGGCGCGAGAACAGGCAACTGCATGGATATCGATCGCCGGGTCACACGGGCAAAACGCGATACGATACGGCTCTCTCTTTCTCTTGTTCTGCCTCTCTCTCTCGGCCGTTTCCGCGGTGGAGGAAGCCATCCAGATTTTAAAGCGAGCGACGCGGCGGCTCCTTAAGCCCCCCACGCTGGAGTTCTTGTACGGCCCCGAGAGCGCTTCCCGTGTGTATCTTTGTCAGCGCTGCGCGCCGCGCAGGTAAAATCGCTGATTCTGTTTCTTTTTGTGTAATTACTATTTTGAAGATTTTTGTCGACGCGGCGTAACTAACCACTCGTTAACTCATAACTGTTTTTAATTTGTCCAAAACGAATGAACTTATATCTCACGGCCGATAATACTCGAAAATGATTCTGAACATCCGAGCGCAAGCGATTCGATATGAAAATCAATAAGCCGGAAAAATCACTTTCATCGTTTTAATAGGAGAGACCAGATAAGATAAACCTAATCCCCCCTCGCGGAGGGTTAACATCGCGGCCCCGCTCGATTATACCTCCGCTTCCAGAACATAAAGCAGAGGCCCTTCTTGTTTCTCGATTTTCCTACGATAAACCCCGCCGACTTAATATTACCACCCAAAGCCCTGCATCCGCGCAGCCATTAGCAATATCCGCCGCCGAAATATATCAATATGCATGCGGAAAAACGTCGAAGTAAACTCGTCGGCGGCGCAACAACAACGGTTTTCCATTCGCTCGTTGGTTAATTCGCGCGAGAGCAGCGCGGAGAGCGTATAGTTTAATTATGCAGCCGGTTTGCGCGGCCGACTAAAGAGAGAGAGGAGCAAAACAGAGAGAGAGAGGAGCAGCCACGACGCGGCATAAATTAGCCGGGGGGGATTTTAAAAGCCCGCCTAAATCCATCATAAATAACTCGGTGCAGATGCGTGCTGCCGGTGCACGCGCACGCATGGCCTCTCTCTCTCTCTCTTTCTATTTCGGCGACCCTAAATTATATTTTCGGACCATTGTAATTCGGCTTGTAATGCAAGTGCTTTCTATGTCACTTTCTCCTCCCCTAAGTCCTTTCCTTCGGGCCTTTTGTTCGGACTTTCACCTTTTTTTCCGCTGTTTTCTTGCTAATACCGTGGAAGTTCAACAGATTCAATATACGGTTTTTTTGACTAGAAATTAATCAACGCTTATATAAAAGCGAATATAATTATGTAACACGGGAAATGTCGGAAATTACTTCAATTACTTCTTTTTCGCTATAAAAACATATAACTAACACCGTAAGTTCATTGAACAATAATTGCCAGCGGTGTTTATTCCCTCATTAAAATCCGCAAAACTCGCATCTCCATCCAGCCTCCTGGGCTGTTATTTACAAATATATATATATACGCTCGCGCTAATTAATTGTCGAGCGAGCCGGCAGCCTTCTCTCTTTTCTCTCCAATCTCCTTCCCTCTCGCTCGCATCGTTTTCGTCCCTTTTCTCTATTCCGGTAATAACTATACAACCCTTTCGCTCGTCTCTTGTTTTCTCTCCTTATCTGCGCTCTATCTCGTAGGCGATCCCCCCCGCCGCCGCGTAATACGCACTTTGCTCGCCCAGACTATACCACCGCCGCGCGCCTCTCTCCTCCTCCCGTTCCCATTTATCCTGGCGGATGCGCCCTTTTCTCCACCTCGCGCAGCTGCCTGGCTTTTAATGCGCGTAAACACGATTTTTTTTTTTTTGCTTCTTCTTCTCTTTCTCGCGTCCCGAGCGGAGCGGCGCTCAGACGGCGAGTCTCGATTTTTCAGATTCTTTTCATTTGCGCGGCGCGCGCGAGTGTCGTCTTTTTTTTTTGTTTTCGTTGAAAACTATATCATAGTCTTTTTGTCAAAGTTTAGTTCCTTTTCTCTCGTATATTTATTCGATTTCCCGATGCGGTCTTTTTTAATTAAGGTTGCGTACCTGTGCTCTTTTTACCTTATACATTGAACTTTACTCGGGAGAGCGAAAAAAGAATCCAAAATTAACATGTTTTAATTAAATTTTTAAAAGCACTTTCTACTTTCGACCTTTTACATATTGCATGGTCAAGGCAAAAAGTACAATTTATAGTACCTAATAGTAATTAGACGCTTCGAAGCAACGATTAGCAACAATAACCGTAAAAGTTGAGTCTGAGAAAGTCGAGTAACTCGGTGCACTTGCCAAAAGCTCGCGAAGAGCCGCGCCGCAGAGAGAAAGAGTCGAGCGGACTGCGGGCACGCGACCCTCGGCTTTCTTTCAAGCCCGAATTGCGGTCCGATTCTTCCTCCTCAGTCCGTATCCTTGGCCGCGCGGCGCAGTCATTCCGTTTTCTGCGCCTCTCTCTCTCTCTCTCTCTTTCGCCGCGGCTGAATAATGCAGAGACGACAGCCGGCCGTCATTATCGCGGCGCTCTTTTTTTTCCATCGAGTCGCCGCCGCCGTCGGCGGCGGCCCGGCTTTCATGTTAAATTCATTTCCGATTCCGAATGTCCCCGCCGCGGTTGGAGCTGCGCGCTCGTTTTCTCGTCTCCTCTCGCGCGCTATTCACCTTCGACGGCCGCGCTTCATACAGACGGGTGCCGACCGCCGAGAGAGAGAGAGTGCAGTGCCACCTCGCGCGCGATGCTCCGTTTCGAGTTTTTTACCTTTTGAATTTTTTTTATAGGTTCTTGAAATAAAGAATTGGCGAGTGGCCTTAATCAGGACAAATCTTACTTTGGCAACATTACGATAAACAGCGACAGAGCTAACGAAAAAATTAAAAAAAAAAACACCGTACCAGACTCAAGTTTCTCAATTAACAGAACAAGGCGGTAACGAGCCGAGTCAGAAAAAAGAAAAAAAAAACTGGTTCTCCAAATCCAATCGGGAGCATCTCAACGAGGTAACAAACCCGCAGCCCTCGCTAGACAAAAGGAAATCTCGAGCTCACCGCGGCGTGCGCCCGGCGCGCGCACATACATCGCCCCCTCGGCGTTATATTCGTTTGCGCGAGAGGAGCAACGAGCGTATAATAATATCGCAGGCGGCGGCACACATCCCCCGGCGAAGGCTTTCCTCTCCTTCCGCGCCATCGGCTCCAGTTTCCCGCCCGTAAATTAGGCCCTCTTAAAGTAACGAGATCGCCGCCGCCGCCGCCGTCAGCCTTTTTTTTCTTTTCTTTTTTTCGATACATCGGGGGTTTTTACGGATTAAAACTAACCCCCGGCCGCAGACCCCTCGACTTGTTTTCTGGACTCTCGTGTAGACGAGAGAGAGAGAGAGAGAGATAAAGAGGGGGAATACGTAGAAGTGTGCGTCGGTCTGTATATACGGCTCGACCGAATGAAAAGGAGACGGAGAGAGAGAGAGGTGCGAGATTTTCGTGCTGCGAGCGAGGCTCGCGCGCTGCTCCGCTGAATTATTGATGAATCGAGGCTTTACCCCGAGCGTCGACTTGTCGATTTGCCCCGAAATGCAGGTGAAAAGTTAAAAAGCTTTCTTTCCTAAGAGTACAGCTCGTTACGGCCATTGTTTCTGGCCACCCGAGCTTTTATCCTAATCGAAGGGGTTGCTCTTTACTTTTAAAATTTTTTAAAAAACATCAGTAGTCTCTAATAACGCAAACTATCCACACGATAAAATTGTAATTATTCTCGAAACGCGTTGGTTCGTTGAAGCCTAAAAAAAACCAGCAACTAATCAATTGACAAAAAAGCTCCCCGCTAAAATCCGCCAACAATCGCCTCTCGCCAAGTGCACCGTCCCACAAGACTACATAGCTCTCGCATTCGCTCGGAATGAAAAAAATTTTTTAAGCTAATGAGTCGCGGCTTCGGAGAGAGAGTGAGAGCGAGCTGGCAGCGTGCATGCACAGCTTCGAGTGAAAAGCGCGCGAAGAAAAACGCTACACCCTCGCGCCGGAGCTTGCACACAGCCACGGGAGGAACGGGAGAGAGCGCGTTTTACGCGCCGTGTGGCTTACTTCTCCCTCGACCGCTTGGGCCCTCCTTCCTTCTTCTTCTTCTCCGCTTCTTCGCCGCGCTCTGTCCGCGTGAAAGGCGAGGAGTTTCCGGGTCTCATTCAGACGCCTTTTGTAAGAATCGCCTCGGCACTCGGTTATTATCCGGAGCGTGAATAGCCCCCCTCGTCTCTCTCTTTCTCCCGCGAGTCCTGGCTCGTCTCTCTATCTTCCTTGAACTACATTCCGCGCTCCATCGCCCCGCGCGCCGCGGGACTTTTTCTTTTCCCCCCTCTGTTTTCCGCGGCGCCTTTTTTTCTAAAACGCGACACGAGGGTGGAGAGAGAGAGAGAGAGAGAGAGAGGTTATTCTTTTCCCCGCGAATTAGCCGCGCGGCGAACTCGACTAAATGCGCGCACTTTCGCGCAGCGCAAAGGGGGGCTGAACGGACACAAAGGCAGCGAGGATTCGACGTAGGTCCGCGTAAACTGCACCGTCGAGTTTCTTTTGATTTTTTTTTTTTTTTTTTTTTTTTTTTTTATTATTGTCGCGAGTGGATTTTTTTGCACACTTCGGAGTAAATGGCTGTATTGTCAGATCGGGGTGAATGAAACTTGACGACAAGTCAAGTTTGCGTCAACGTTGCGTTTAAAGTTTATTATAATTTTAATTAACATAAAAAGACCATATGTTGTTTCGCGTACTCGGTTCGATTTCACTTTGTACAAACAAGCACGGCAATTTTCTGCGGCATCTCGACACTTACGACACCGATGATTGAAAGTATCGCCAGGAAAACCAACAGCGGCGTGCAATCAATTTTTTGTGCCCCGCACGCAGCCCGTATATATATTTACGCCACGCAGATCGCGCGGCGAGTTATTTACCGAGCAAACAAAATCATTTTCGACCGGGGCACTTTCCAGCCTCCGATTGCGAAAATTACAGCCGACGGTGCTTTAAATTAAATTTAAACATTGGATGCACGCCGCGAATCGACACGTCTCGTTCCCGGGTAAAAGTGGCGAGATAAATAACCCCCGAAGAAAATCTCTCTCGCGTACATAAGCCTTGTAAACGGCTTGATGCGTGACTCGAAAAGTGAGGCGAGAATTCTCTCGCGCGCGTTGTTGACCAGCCGGAAATCAAGAATATAAGTTTCCGAGGAGGATGAGGTACGAGACGGAAAGTAAATTTACGATTCGCCGCGAGAAACGGGGACTGTTTTTATACTTTTGCAGGTTTGCGTGCGTTTTCTCGAGGGGCGCAGCGACTAATTGCTTTTGTTTTTAAAGCGAATTACGCTCGACGGAAAATTCAATTAAAGTCCTCGATTAAAATAATAACCTGTACACCGAACGAACCCAAATAAACGAGCATTAGATAACCAATTTAAATTCAATCAATACCGCCCAATCGAACAAAAAAAAACCCAAAAAACTAAACGGTTCGATCGCAATCAGCGAGACCCGTACAGGGCGCACACCGAGAAGCTCTTAGCAGCGAACAAAGGACCGAATCGAGAGGCGCGACGAACGGGCCTCTCCCTTCGCCGGCGATATAGCACACGGAAAAAAAATCGGGAAAAGCGCGCGGCGCGAACGGGCCGTCGCCGCGGCGTATCGCGGGGGTGGCGGCGGCGGTGGTGGTGGTGGTGGTGGTGGCTGCGCCGAGCGGCGCGGGAGGAGGGAGGTGGAGGGGTCTGCTGCACTCGCGGTGATCTATGGGCGTAGATAAACCACGCGTTCAACAAGTGTGTTTCGGAGATAGGACGCGTCGAGCGCGGAGAGGCTGTGTATATGCGACTGCATGCGCGCCCCGTTAAGCGATCGTTCGCTCTTTCTTTCTTTGTTTTTTTTTTTTTTTTTTTTTTTGACGATTTTCTTTTGACATCCGAGGTGGGAGGGGCAGCGTTGAGTTTTCGGAGGTGGGGGTTTGGATATTTTGTTGATTGTTTGGATGAATTTTTTGGATGTATACTATATAGATTGGTGGTTTTAGCCCTGGAAGTTTCGCGGCGTTAGAATGTAAATTTAAATTAATAGATTATTCTGTATGGATTTAATATGATTTATCTACTAAAAAGGATAGAGAAACGCACTTTTGCGCCGCCAGCCGAAAAAAGCGTCAAAAGTACATACACACCAACCCAACCCAAAAGTCTCGCTAAACGCCTCCTCCTCTAATCTCCTCGAGATAATCTCCGCGGCCTTATCGCAAAACGGCTCGCAGCTCGCGTCGAGCAAACACACACTTCCCAGGATCGATCGCGGAGCCGGAGATCCCGTCGAGGTTCTCGTTCTGCAGTGCGGGACTCGTTGAGTTACGGGCGAGCGCCAAGTGCCGAGAAGTCGAGCCGCGGCGATAATTCAATCCGACGGCGGGGCCGGAACGTATATATTTTCTGCGCGCCTCTCGCGGCTCGGTGCTTTTTCCGCTCCTCGGGAGAGAGAGAGAGAGAGAGAGAGAGGCTTTCCGCAGCGCGCTCGATCGGGAACAAATGATTGCTGCATTGATATTTCAGGAAGTTGTACGGGGATTTCTTTGGCTGGGAAAGAGATGGAGAATTGAAAGATAAGCGTATAAAGAGAAGTTTGAACATTTTTTAAATGATTTCTGATATTCAATTATAAGTCGGTTATTTGCTTTCTCCATTAACGCTTTCATGGTCCGTCGATCGGAAGAATGAAAAGCGAGGATGCCACTCGCTTTGAATCTCTTAAAACGCTTCTGTGGTAGCTCCCGAGCCGAAATCAATTTCTCAACCGATAATCAAAAGACACACAAAAAAAACTCCCATCCTCGAAATCGCTCCTTATTACGAAACGCCGCAGGACCACCCGAGGCGGCCCGAAATACCGCTTCCTTTCTTCGCTCGCACAAAAATCATCATTTTTTCCTCTCCTCCTCTCTCTCCCTCTCTCTTCCGTTTCGTCATTTATTCGATAAAAGCAGCCGCCATGCGAAAAGAAAGGAGCGGCGGAAAGCGCGTAGAGAGAGAGAGAGAGAGAGAGAGAGAGCCAATTAGGTATCGCGGAGCGATACAAAGAGTCGCTCGCGGTTTTGAGTGTAATTTATTGTTTCGTAAATAGATGCTCTTACCGGGGCCGCCGCCGCTGCGAGAAAGAGTAAGCCCCCGTCTTTGTTCTTCCGGAAAAACTTGGCCATTGTAAAGGTAATAATTGGCCCGCTCCGTTCGCCCCATATTTCTTTCTCTTGTTCCTCTCCGTCTCCCGCCCTCCCCTCGTTTCTCTATATATCCTTCCACCGCGCGGCGCTGCAATTTTTTTTTTCGTTCTCTCTTTCCGCGGCGTTTTTTACTCCATATTTCGCTTCTTTCCGTGTAATACGTTTCTGCGGTGTGTTTGGAAAAAAATGCATGTATTATTCACGGTACGCAAACCGCGGGCGGTAATGAATGGATTAATGCAGTTGCGTAAGATTACTTTGGTTATTTACTTTTCGCGTATACGTTCTTTTTGTTGACACGAGTTACGTAGCGGCGATAAATAAAGCTTAGATTTTCTCCTCGTACAGAATTATGACAATCTTCGATCAATACATCGCTGTAATGAATTGAGGTGTTTTGCCGTGGCTTTAGCCGTTGAAGTGCGCGTTAACTTTATCTTAAGTAACTGGATACATGGCGTAGAGTCAAGCGCTAATTCTTTGCAGCAATTTCCTGCAATATTACATTAATTAACTGTGAGATTAATCGCGTCTAATATATCATACAATTTTTTAAAATATATAATACATATTGACATGACGCATTCTATGCAATATTTTTGTTACCCCTTCTAGTTTTTTTTTTTTTTTTTTTCGAGTTTTTCTTAACGGCACTTTAGCGAAAACGGCCAAGCGAGGCGCCAGGTATCGTCCAATCTTCCTAAACGACGCAACTTCTCGCGCTTCCCTTTAAAAACCTTCTCACTCTCTCATTATCCCACCTTGCATCCCGAAGCGATCCAAAGTCTTAAGTCCCCTCCCCGAACAAAGGACAAATTCGGCGGCAGCTCGAGAAGCGTGACAGGTGCACTCGGCGAGGAGCAAAGGTGCCGAGAGAGAGCAGCGGGAGAAAAGCCAGTTTCCCCGCGCGGCGCACAAAGGGCCCTGAGATGATTAATGGACGGCCGAGCGAGTAGTGGGAGGATCGCCCGGTAACCCGTTGACGCGCCTCGACCGAGTGGGTTAGAGGCGCCGCCGCGGAGGAGAGAGAGCCGACGGCGCTTATCGCCGCGTCGATACGGCCTAAGTGAAAGAGGATGTTTGAAGAGGACGCACGACATTTTTTTTTTTCGTCGGTTTCAGCGGTGCGTAAAACGCTTTTTTGATTCGGGCTTTATATCGACGGGCGGGGGAAAGGAGTTTTTAGTGGCCCGCTTAGACGGGGGAATTCAGTTTTATAAATAGTTTAACGAACGTTTATATAGAGTCGTCGTCGCGCTCGAATGTTTGAAATTTACAATGGCAGTATTGAGAGAAATAACGAAAAGGAAAGGCTTTGATCTCCGGTGCAGTGTATTTGTAGAATCCGTACACGAGGGGGCGAGGAGGAGGCGCGAGGAAATTGTTTGCGCCCAGCTTCAAAGACTACGAAGGTGGCAAAATTCGTCTCTTCACGCTCTTGAGCCTATCTGCGAAGAGCAAACGCTCGTGGGACACTTTCGTCCGAGCCTCCGGCGAACTAAAGTTGAAGAGTCCAAGGACAAAAGGCCCCGTAGTCTGTTGGATTTTAAAATAAGGCTGCGACGCGCCTTTGGAACGCCTCCGACGTCTTCTTTCGCTCCAATTTTTCAAAATTCTTTTTGGCTTTCCTGGAAATTGCGGCCGTGCCCTCTTTTTCACGCTTTAATTTACATTTTTGAGTGAAGAAGAGGAAAGAAGCAACAGCAGCTGTTCTAAAACCCTGCTGTCTAACTAATATGCAAGAGATAAAAATACAGACTAATCTCTCTATATTATAAAAATATATCGCCGCCGCCGCCGTGAATTCAGCCAGCCCCGGTTGCCATAGCAACGAATTG
>JAWWML010000031.1:3423418-3513245 GCA_035047165.1 Ormyrus rosae | reverse complement strand
GAAGTCGTATATATACTTAGCGATGCAGATTTGGCCGCTTGCGGGAGCGGGCGAGCGCGCAAAATTCAAACATATATTAAGTTGATAAATTTGTTTATTCTTAAGTTTTTTTCATAAAAGTTTTCATTAAATAAATAAACATAAATAAAATTTATAAAAACGTAGCGATACAAACTGTCAGTAATTTTGTACAGAATTTAGTTTCAAGAATTTTTCACACTAAAAAAAAAAAAAAAAAAAAAAAAAAAAAGTAATGGTACCTTCTTGGAATGTTTAGAGTATAAGTACAAGTGTAATGTTTTATGTAAGTAAATTTTTAAAGAAAGTTATGTTGCGATTCGTTTTAGTAGCCTGAATAGTAAATATCAAAATTAAAAATTGTAGTTAATTAGAAAACTATAGTAAATATCTTTATTTTTCTTCCAATATCTGGCATTACTAGCGAAAATAGTAATTCTTGCTAGTTTTTTTCTCTCAGTGTATGTAACCTCGCCTTTCAACGCCGCGTCCAGTCCCAAAACTTAATTACTAAAACACTGGAAATTTTCTTAAACAAACCCCACTCTCCGTACTTGCGCCTCCAAACAGCCGTTTCCCAGAAGGCTGCACTCGACTCGAAAAAGCGTCTTTTTTAAAGATCGCCGGAGAATAACAAGATTATCCTTTGCCGGGCCATCGCGCCAAAGGAGAGGAAGAGCGAGAGAGAGAGAGAGGCTCCTCGCGCCAAACGCTCGGCGCAACGAAACGGGAACCGCGAGAGAGCTAAGAAAAGACCTGAAGCACCGTCGGACGACGATAAGGGGAACGAGTTAAGGATCACAAATGACGCAGCCCGGAGATGCGCGCAGCAGCAGCAGGCCGGGCATCGGGCCGTAAACTCGAATTGCTCTAATCTCGCGCGCGGCCCGAAGCCTTTTTTCTCCCTCTCCCCCCCGAAACGTTTAGATCGTAAACGTCGGCGGAGGATTTTCCGGAGCATCGCGCGATGTGTTTGCGTTGCGCCCCGCCGCCTACTTGGCTGCCTGCCTTCGTTTATAAATAAACGGATTAATAAGTATTCGGGGGTGTTCGCCGGGGGATCTGTTTAGTTTTGTATCCTGTATTCGTAGGAAATTGAATGAAGGCTATGCACATTTTTCGGTTCCGTGTCCTCGTACGTTTGACGTTCTTTGCGAGAATCGGGCAAGATTTATGGGGCAGCGAGAAAATAACTGTTTTAGGTAGAGCTTTAACTGGTTTTTTTAATGATGAAACATTGAATAATATACATTAACAGTAATGTACGTTCCGATTCCCATCAAAAGAAGTAAAACATTAAAGATTACATAAAGGCTGAGTGGCTCGGAATCGGGGGAAAAAGAAAGAAAAAACAATAAAACGTCCGGACATTTATTATTTATATATCAGCTTCTTTCTACTTCGGGGGCATAAAGCAAGAATTATAAAAACTTTAACGACTCCTTTTCGTAAATTTTCGTCGATTTTATGCTCGCACGCTGTAAAGGGGCATTAGCTTTGTTCGCTCCTATATATCCCTTCCTCTTTTTTTTTTTCATATCAAAGGGACGAGTATAAGAGCTATTTTACAAGCTTGCATCAAAGTTTCGCGCTCGTACAAGTACGGCGTTAGTCATGGAAGTTCAAATAAATGCCTTATGAAAGGCCTAATAAAAGGTTTTATAGGCTATCACACCGCTTTTATGATCGGGGTAATAAAAATTGAGCCAGCTGCCGCGTTTCTTTTTTTTTTTTTTTTTAAATAGAACCTTAGAGATATCGATTCCGAGTGTGCATCGAATTTTTTTTTTTTTTTAATTTACGTTCGAACAACCGTCCGGTTCATAAACGATCCCTTGTAAAACTGTGTAATAGACTAATTTACTGTAAATCGAATCTTAATTAATTAACGCTCGAGTCTCGAAAGTGCAGAAGCTCACTCGACTTTTAATTAACTTTCCCTACTTAAATCGGCATTTAAACTCAAAAAAATAAAAGTACTGCTTGATTTTATTATCTCGTAAATCAGCGTAAATTTTTCGGCCCGAGCAATTTTCTCCCAACTTCCTCGAGATTCTTCCGCTCTCCCAGCCGCGCGCAAAGCAAATTACCTTAATAATCGAATAAATCGGCTTTCCAAAACATATCCTTCGGACGACTCGTCCACAAATCACGAGCCGCGAAGCAGCTCCGATCGCCGGATCGGATAAGGCCCATTCGTTTCCCTTATTTATATACGCGCCGGAAAAGCTAAGCGCTCGCGGGAAACGCGTGTATAAGCCCCGCGGCCTGCTCGCCCGGCGAAGCGACGCCAAAAATATACGCGCGAAGAGCCCCGAGAGCGTGGAGGTATGCGAACGCTGCGGTCCAGAAGCGGCCCGTGTAAAAACTCCTCTGGCCGCCCTGAAAATCCGCAAGCGTCCGCGCGGATGAGAGCAGAGATACTCCGCTCGACGGAGTAGAATTTCATTCTGTCGCGGAAATAGCGCGGATTAGTAGTGTTGAGACTGTGGTGTAGAGGACTTTTCGAAAGCTTACATACATTTAAAATATAAATTTCTTCGACTGACAGTAACCGGTAAACAGTTTTACAGTAGCTTTTTAATAAACCGATCGAGAAATGTATTAATTCTAAATAAAGATTGAGAAAGCTTCCGAAGCAGCCAGCACGAACAGCAGCCGCGGCAGCGTTTAACCAGCCTTTTACACCGCGGCAACGTCTCTATCCCAACAATTCCCGCTCGGCCCGAGAGCGCCTCGACTCGCTTTACCCCGTTATAAATCTAAATTTCGCGACCAAGGCGATTAGGCGCATTTCGCCGGAGAGCCATAACAATATTTGACGCAGCTCTCGGCTTAGACCCGCGCTGCAGCGGGTCGGCTATTACGCCGCCTTAAAATATAAGTGTTTACATCCTTCCCGCGTAGCGTCTCGCAGCTCCCGAGAGCGACCTTAACGAGCAGCGCGAGTCTCTCGGCCCGTGTACTCTCCGCTTGCTCCACATTTTACAATTGCACCGATGACGTCTTTCCCCTCCCCCGTGCGAATTATTCGTTCGCGGCGGCTCTTTAATGCGCCCGCGGCCGCCTGTCGGGCCAACGTAAATACCGTTTTTACTGGGGCAATTCGTTTTTGAGTTATTTTTGGGGTATATACACGGCGAGAGATTGGAAAGGTGACTCGGGGAGTTATTGTAGTTCGCGTATGCGAACACGGATCAATTTAGTTGCGAGTGCGTTGACGACTTTGGCCTTGACTGAGTAATTTTCTCGTCGGCTGGAAGAATTTTAAGCAACTCGGTCGGTTCCTTTTTTTTTTTAATCGAATCGTAATAAACAATATTATGCACATCCTAACGTCCGTGTAATACCTTATCTAAAATAAAAAGCAACAATAATTCAGCAAGTATAAAACAAACGCGTTTATATCTAATCTAAAGTAGCGCTTAGAATTTTTCAAGCCGAGCTTTCCCGGCTTAATGCCAGGCCTTAAACAACTCGAAACTGCAACCGTAATGAAGCGTTTATCGCGAGAGCGCGCAGGACTAATTGCAATCACCGCGATTACCGCGACTCCGACCGCGTAACCACACCGATAATCGCCCTCGTTAAAATTCAAGTCGATCGGCGGACCGCTCGTAAAAACAGCCGCGCTCTATACCCGCGACCTTATTACGGAAATCAACGCGTTTCCATCGCTTCCCGGGTGATCGTCAATCGCAGAATCCTCCCCGGCGCAGCCGCGACTCCCGACTTCGACGCTTTACGGCTTCTCTTTTGATAAAGGTGCAGCTTAGCGGTTATGCGCGCGTAATCCGCGCGCGAGAGAGAGAGAGATAGATGAAAAAAGGCGCGATTTTTAATCGTCTTTTAAAGCCCCTCGCCGCGTGTAATCATAATGCGAGGGGGGAGGGGAGGAGAGCGTTTCGCGCGCCGCGCGCTTAATAAACCCGTTTATTAACGTCTCTTTCTCTCCGCGCAGTCGGCGCTCTTTCGTTTAGACCCGGTGTTTACATTATCTTTTGCGGCGCGGAGCTCCTTGGCTCTCGGGGAAGCGTTATTGGGAAACGTTAACGGCCGCTCGCGGGGGAAAAATGCGCGAGCCCGAGGTGATGAGCGCACAGTGTACAGTTATAACGCCTTGTACGTTATGAACGACGCGCTGTAAAAGAAAAAAAAGAGCGGCCATTTATTCGACTCGGTCCCGCGAGAAAAAAGTTAATCTAAACGGGGAAACGTTATGTAGGTAATGGTAAAGTGCGGGCGCTGTTTTTTTTAATTTTTTTTCCGAGTTAATTCAGTGGCACTTAAAATTTTAGGATTGATAATTTAACGGTGAGTCATAGCTGATGAACGGCTGTCGGGCTAAGCCGCAAAATCGCAGTTTTAAAATGGTTTGATAAAAGCTGTAATGTACTTTCTCTGATGAACTAATATTTTAAATTGACCTCGCTGACTAAGGTATTGTACGCGGCTGCATTCAATTTTTATTGAAACTCGTAAATCTCGTACAATTAAGCTTGTAAGCCAGTTTATATATCAATGTCATTTGTCACAATTTTTGATCTGATTTAAACTCCTAACGTGATCTTCTCAGCGAATTTAACTAAAATTCAATTGCAATTTTCCAAGCCCCTCGTAGAAATCACGGTGCTACGTACAAAAGAAAAAAAGTACCATCATTCACACCGTCTCAATAGCTCAATTGAAAGCAGCGAATAAAATAACGTGAAAGCAACGCACCTTTGATTAAAATAAGAAACAACATTTTACGATTAATCGTAAAGAGTATACAAAAAGAAGAATATCTGCCAGATCGTAAAGGTAGACAAAGAAGCGAGCAAAAACGTACATCCCGGCCTCAAAGGAAGTCCGTGACTGCAACAATCCAACATATTCCGCGATATACTTGTTGATACTACTTGCGCTCGCAAGGCAAATGGCCCCTCCTTAAAAAAAAAAGAAAAAAACAACAACAACCTTCCGGAAGGCATTCCTCACGCTCGGCGTCCGGTCGGATCTCCCATCGAAGTCCCTCGAATCTCTCCCGCTCGCATCTTTCCCCCGTCCGTCCATTCACGCATTCGCACTTTATAGCTCCGCGCTCTCTCTCTCTCTCTCTCGGCCATGGTCCCACATTTTCGGCCCTTCGCTCACTGAGTTACGGTCAGTTTTTACGAGCGCCGGCGGGTTCTCTCTCGCTCTCTCTCTTTCTTTCTTTCTCCAAAACGCCGGGGACGATACAATAATGGGCGTCGCGACGCAGAAAACGATCGGCGCCCCAGCGGGAAAGCCCGCGCCGCGCGCGCGGAGGGGTAAAATGGCGCGGCGGCGGCGGCGGCGGCGTGTGTGAGTCGGCTTTCGCGACTTCAATGGCCGCACCTGGTCGCGTCGTTTGGATGCCGCGCTGGTGGAAGAGGAGAGAAAGAGCTGACTCTTTTTTACGGAGTGCCGTCTGATGGCCGCTAACGGAATTGCTTATTTTCGAGATCGACGCGAGCGAGGCCGAGAGGAGAGGCTCTGTTCGTCTGCGATCGAAGTAACTGTTTTGAGCCGGATTGACAGTACCTAGTGCGTTATTATTTTACTGTCTGCTGGGCCGGTCCTAAGTAAATTGCTTCATTCTTACAAGAGAAACAGTTTGCGAATTAAGCGCGTTGATTACCCGCAAGCAATTAAAAAGATATATTAAGAAATTCATAGCCATCTTGACTGAAAGATATAAAAGTTATACTAATGTTATACAACATGAAAAATTTTATGTTATGTTATACAAACAAGAAACTTTTTATTTTAGTTATAGTTAGTTGATAAGTTGGATTTTAAGTTAAGCAATCGTATTGTACCACCCCGGTTTGCTATAGCAAACTAAGGTACTGCCACTATGTTTTGCATCCGTGTCTAGGATAAGTTTTCTTTTGTACGCCGGACTAGCGAACAGGAATTTGTTTTTCCTCTGCTGGATTACTTTAATGTAATGTAATGCAATGCATTACTCTGGTTTTAAATAAATAAATAAACAAATTAGTTGAAATTCACCACCTTTCGTTCCAGAAACATAAATTTCCAAACCTTACATAGGATATAAAAAAATCCGAATATCGTGCGTGCATAATTGGGCCAGTTAGCAGCGTTTATACATACAACGAGCATAAAACACATTAGCGATCGATCCGCGCGATTAGAATCTAATACGCGGCGATAATAATTTATAAAATTTTTATATAAACGCAGTTCGGCCATGCATGCAGGCACACACGTGTTGCCCGATATAAATTATAAGAGTTAACGCGCGCAAACAGCCTTCGACGCGGCTAATTTATTAGTTCAAAATGTCCGCGGAGCGGAGCCGCCGACCGAACACGTTAAATCATTCGACGACGAATAGCCGGTGCCGGTAAGCGATTCATTATTTTGTAAGTAGCTTTTGTTCGGCCTTTCATACGAAATTATTAGACTCGGAACGTTGAGCAAACGCGTCGGAAGGTCAAAATGATACGCCGAGCTTCGTCTATAATTCACTTTTGCCTCTTTTAAAACAGTACGGCAAATTGACGTTTCTCAATCGAAAAATCAGCAAGTTCAATTTACACTGATTGCTAAGTAACTTTTTTTACTCAAACCTTTTTCTATCCCGAAAGAAAAAAAAAAAAAGCAGTCAGCTCTTTAAAACCGAAATCTCGGAGAAAAAAAAAAGCCCGGTCATTAAACCTAATTTCATTAATAACCCCGCGAAGCCGCAAAAACCTCGAAGCCGCGCGCAAAGTAACGCGGAACGAGCCGCTTTTCTCTAAAAAGCCAAATCGCCGGGCGAAAATAAGCAGAGAGAGCCCGAGTCCGTTACGATATATATACAGTCAGTCCGCTCTGTGCGCTTCTTTCATCCAATCTACTTAAATCCGGCGTCGCGGCTAAGAAGCGCAAAAGGAGAAGCGCGCGCGCCGCCGGCTAACGCGAAACGAAAACAGAGCGCCGAGATTAAAGAGCCCGCGCTCCGCTATCTAAGATCGCCGGCCGATGCCGAGCTGCTCAATTACCCCTGTCATTGCATTAATTACTCGGCGCGGAGTTGTATTTCGAGGCGGCCTTATCGCTGATATAACAAAGAGCCCAGCAGCCCCTTTTCATCGGGCGATTTGGCGCGCGGGGCCCCGATGGGGTTAAGATCCGCGCGTATCAGAGGGGAGGGGGGAATTTGCGCCGAGCGGAGACACCGCGCGCCGTATCTTTTTAATTATATCTCGGTCGCGTCCGCGTTATTGGCGAGAGAACCGACGTTTTTCCGGGACGGGTTTTTCGGGGGACCGGATTCAGTTTAATCGGAGTGTGGAATTGCGGCGCGAGGCGGTTTTTTTTAACGCGCGCGTATTTGGGGCCTTTACGAGAGTTTAGCGGCGGGGAGAAACTAAAAATCCCGTTTCGCGCTGGGATAAGATCGTAAAGATGGGAGAATGATAAACTAAAGAGTTTTTAATAAGCGAAATTAGTGCATTTTAAACGAATTGCCCGCGATAACTTTAGATTTACCTGAATCCTAATTTTCAATTGCTTATCTGCAATTCAATTACCCCCGATTTCTTAAGTTATACGCTTATTTAAGAAATGACTGTGCCGTGCGATACGGCAGAGTATCCTAAGCAAATACATTAATTGTGCTTGCATTTAAAAGTTGTCTAGGTAATATTTTATATCTGAGAAAATCCGAGCAAAACTTATGCGGTTAACGGGATTTAATATAAAGCAAAGCTATTCCATATCTTTACAAATTTAGCATTTTAATACTCCGGCGAATGCGAGATATTTTAATTGCCCTTCTTCAAAGAAGATTATACAGTTAATTTCCTGCCATTTTACCGGCACGATAATTTCCTCAATTCGATCAATGATTATTTGCGCAAAATTAATAAAATTAACTCTTCGAATAACCGCGAAACGACGATTTCTCCAAGTCGAACAAAAAGCCATCTCTCGGCTATCGCAATCCCACATCGAGCTTCAATCTCAGATATCTACGCTCGAGAAGGAAACAAACAAAACAAAAAAAAAACGGGCCGAGCTATGCGACCTAGGAAGAGAAGCAGCGGCGAATCCTCTAAGCGGGCATTATAAAAAAAGCCGCGGAGGGTCAGGCGTGTCTGTGTGCGAGAGGAGCAGTGCCGCTCGATTAATCGGCGGCCGACGAGAGGAGGAACCAGTTTTTCAGAAATAAAACGCCCGTCAGGAGGAGCGGAGGCGCGCTTCTGTCGAACGCCCCGGAGGTGGCTTTGATCGCGCCGCGCCGATTTTCACGGGAAGGTGCCGCGCTCGCTGATTTTTGTTTTTTCTTTGTTTTTTGTAGCTGCGCACGTAAGTTTCGTCCGTCGAGGGAGACGCTTCGACGTGGATTCGTTGGAGATTTTTGGGGAAAAGTTTTGTAGTGCTTCAGAGAAGGGGATTTTTTCGCGCGCTAAAATTTATTCGACGGTGAGCAATGAATTAGCTTCGTGGCCTTTTTTTCCTCTCAGGCGGTGGCGAATTTAATTTCATGGTAATGATCGGGATTACGGGGGCTATTAATTTTTGCCGGAGTAAATTTCTTTTATATCGGTCGTTAAGAAAAGTCACACTTTTCGATGCTTTTAGCGAAAATTGACGGCGGTTAACGTAACGGTAGAGAGCATGCAATGAAATGCAAATTCGAAGATCGGCAGAGGGAGATAAGAGCTGATTCGAAGATTTCCGAACTGGGAGTCTAGTTTTTTTTTATTTGCTTGAATATTTTGATGCAACGACGCTGGTAGAAATATCCTAATTATGGCTAATTATAAGCTGAAGCCAAAGTGGACGGTGGTTTCTTTGCCTTGAATCTGATTACAAGATGATAAACCGTGAGAATAGAACCAGTATTTTTGTTTGGTGATTTTGAAAATAGAGATACGTACCAATGGCCGATTAGGTTCGATTCGCAACAAAAACATAATTCAAAACATTGATTAACGAATGGTTGTGCAATCGACTTGATTCCCCGTATTAAATGGTTTGACTGTAGTAAAAAGTGGCAGTTTTATGTAAGAAAAGGTAAAAAGCGATAAAGAAATCAGTAGTCCGCTGTAAATGCAAATTGTAAACGCTCTTAAATCCCGATGAAACATTACGCCGTCGTATTGCTCTTCGTTTGGCCGTAAAAAATTGATGTTTATTCATACATTATAAATACGACAAAACGGCGTTAATGCTTCATTAAAACCTTTAACTGTCGTGCCTAAACAACGCGGCTGCAAAAATACTGCGGTTTAGAAATCGTCGTATACCCATATGCCGTTTGTCCGTTTTACAAGCAACTATAATAGTTCATTAACCTGTTGCAAGTCATTACGACGAACGCGAAACCGCAGATTTGCCTCTGCGAAACGTCAGGCGTCGCATCGAGAATGTTTGCGATGGCATTTTTTTTTTAAACGACAAATATCCTCTCGAGCGTTTTTAAATCGTATAAACCAAAAATACTTCGTCGCCTGGCATTCTCTAAAGTGTACCAGCCCGTCTTGGTAAATTACCCGAAAAAGAACATTAAATTCGACTCACCACCAATTAGCTCTCGCCTGGACGACGAGCAGCATCAGCGGCAGCAGCCGGAGCAGGTTGATCATCCGCGCGGGCATCTCTGCTCCTCTCTTCGTGATCGGCCGTCCCAGTAATCAGCTTCCCAGTCGGCAAGTTGGCGTCTAATCGCGGCGGGCTGGGATATCCTCTCAGCACTCTGCCCCACGAGGACCACCGGTGGCGCGCAAAATCCGAAAAGCTCAGTCCCCCGCGAGCACTTTTCTAGCTCAGCCGCGCGCGTTTTTTCGCGACATGATCCCTGTCTCTCTCTCTCTCTCCCTGTGGCACGATACGTATTCACAGTTTCCTCAGCACATCGGCGAACGGGGCCTCGAATCTGAATGTATGTATATCGGGTGCGGAAAGTGGCGAAGGTGAGGTGCAAGATGATGATGCTGCCCCGTCGGCGCTCGCGTACGGACTGCCGGGCCGCGGCGCTCGTCGGCGGCTGCATCGCACGAGGGAAAGGAGGCGCTGCGCTCTCCTCCGTCTCGCTCGCACCCGCCAAAGGGGGGCGGAGCCAGCCCGGCGATTCGTCGTCGCCCGGGGGTGGACGACTGGGAAGGGGATCGTTCGGCATATTTCGGCACCCCGCGACCGCCCTGATAAGCGCGGCTTTTCCGAGAGAGAGAGAGAGAGAGTGCAGCGCGCGGTTGCATTCGAAGAGTTATGCTAATAAGGAGGACGGGCTTGATTAGGCTCCCCGAGTTTCGAGGGAACGAGGTTGGTCGGGAGATGAGGTTTGTCGACTCGGTTGTCGAGCGTAGGTGGCGGGAACGCGTTGTTGTTTGCGGGTAACGGAACGAGGGCTCGGGTCGAAGGGAGTTCGATATGTGGTTTAATGAAAGCAAACATTGCGGGCTTGCTTAATAAAAAGGTACGAATGACATCGAAACCGTATATATCGAACGCATATTTTGCAGGGAAAATTCAATTTAAATTAAAATGGGCAATCTCGCTTCGCAGGTACAAAGTTTTCTCATCAATTTTTGCTGCTCCGCGTTATTCCGCCGGATAGTGTACACTCATCTGCGATGCACGCAATCTTATGCAAATGTATACGGAAGGAGAACGTTCATGAATTAATACGGGCATATTAAATGAAATTAAATTTAGCCGCCCGTGAATTTGCCGACGTTTTAATAGCAGCATTATTCGGCTGTTTAATTTAATTTCCTAAAATTCAGCGTTGACTTTCTTCAAGATTAAATATTGTTATCGTAATAATTTACCACAACGCATCATACCTCGTTCCCCAAAAATCCCGCGAAAAGCCGGTCGAAAGCGTCATTGAGATCAGCGAGATATACCCCTGGCCCAAATACGCGCGCGAATTCGACGCCCCCCGCTCCGCGGCCAAAATCAGCCGGGGATACACAATCGCGGTCTTCGAATTTTTCTGTGCACCGGCGCTCCTTCCCCCTCGGCGGCGGGCGACGGGGGAGAAAGTCAAGGTCCCTCGTCGCGCTCGAAAAAAAGGCTCGGCCGAAGTGTAAGTGTATGTACGTCTGCTGGGAGGAAAAAGGCCAATTATTGCCGCGGGAGAGAGAGAGTGTCTCGAGTCCTCCGTGCAGGTTACTTTCGTTCGACGGAATCTGCGCGATGCACGACGACGCGAGATTATGTAATGTAAGCGAGGGATTCGGTTACGCTTTATTGCCTCTTCGGGCGCTGTATCTTATTATTGTGCCGAGTTATTTTTTTTTTTTCGAAAATTGGGTATTGCGTGACTCGAGACTAGTTTACAAGCGCACGTCGATAGTGCCGAGTTTATTAGAACGTTTAAGAAGAAAATCTAGTCGATGGGGTGGATTGTTTACGCTTCAAATAGGCGAAGATAAAAATTTGTTTGGTTTTATAACAAAGAAGATCAATTACACTTCATTTCGGTTCTAGCGCAAAGCTCCATTATCCAGTTAAACGATCTCGCTTCCAATTAATCAACCGAGGACAATCGCGAAGCTCTCTAATCAAATGACACGCCCAATTAATCCGCTTTCCACGAAAATCAGAGCAGCCTGAAAAACAAAACGCCAGGAAAATATTTTGACGATGAGCAGCCAGGCGCGCGAGCGAATCTCCGATCGTCGGTTATTATCCCGGAGGCGCACAACGGCCGAAGAGCCATATACGAAGGGTAATTCGATAAGTGTGCGTCTGCCGGCGCGCGGGGGGCTCTTCTTTCCGCGGGGGAGGGGGAGAGCGGCGCGGTCGTCTCTCTCGCGGGAGAATTTCAAGTTTCGTATATATCGGATTCGCGAACGAGCGCCGGCCGACGAGAACAGGATACTCTCCGCGAGCATAAGCCCCAGACAATTTTGTATGGTTTAGCCGGCCGATTGTCCCTCTATACATATGCGCGATATGCTCACACGGCCAAGAGACGCTGACATGAGTTTTTGTGCCGAGCGCTGCGAGGTTAAACTTCGCCGGCGACGCCGCCGCCGCCGCCCCGATTTTTGCCCGAGCTTGGAGTATCACTTTCTGAGCAGGTCTTCTTAAAGACTTTACCAAGGATTACGGGTGTAGCGGTATTTTTTTCTTTTGTAAGGCCGTGCTTTCGCGATGGGAGGGTGCCGAACACACAGGGGTTGTACCCTTCATTTCGGGAGCGAAAGTGTATTGGTGCTTTTGATTGTCTGTTTTGTTTAAAAGTTTATGACACGACTGACAATTCAACCCTTTCACTTTTGATAATCCAAGATAATTTCGTAAAGAATCTTTTTTAATCTTATCTCTTTCGTTTATATATGCATAGGTGCATTTGCATTCGTAAGCGAGTGCATGTATATATACCCGGTAGCTTCGTAAAAGGGTAATGCAATCGAAATTTCACGGTATCCCCGTAAGAAGCAACGAATAATTTCTATATACTCTCCTTCTTATCATAATAACGCGCACTCGGCTATATAACTCAATAATTATTTCATCAATTTGCAGGACACTCGAGTTCCCATTAGAGCGTTGCCCAAGCCACAGTGACAATCCGCTTGCCGGTAGGTTTTCTCAGCCCCCGATCAATCAATTTCGCGCGCAGGCTTCAATCAACGCCACACGACCATTACACGGCACACGGCATTTATTGCGAAATCGACGAATCAATCAGCGCGCCGAGGCGTTTTCCCTAATTATCAACAAGCCGCCGCGCGGCTCTCGAATGCAATTGCCACAATTGCCGGCTAATCAGGCCTCGTAACTCAATTAAACCGGCGCTCTCGAGCTCGGGGACAATCGTCGCTGCAGAAACGGAAACGCGATTGCGCAATGGCGATATCGAGCTCTCTCTCTCGCGGAGCGGAGAAAGAATCTCGGGCCGCGCGCCGGAATTATTGTCGATTAATGCGCTGTTGCGCGCGATGAAAGCCGATCGAATGTTGGGCTTTGCACCGTGTAATGGTATACGCCGAAGCGCGGGGAGGAGTTATTGAGACGCGAGCTATTAAGGAGTCAAAGAAAATAGAATGCTTTTGCTAATATAAGGACAATGTTCCATTTGTCAGTCAGACGTGGTATTGTAACTGTAGACGATTTCGATCCTTAATTTTTTTGTTTTTTTAACAGGCTTATTGAGTAAGTAGACAGTGTTGCGTAAAATTATTGTTGTTACGCAATTTTTTATTTTATCAAAAGGATCGAATCCCGATGTGTAATTTGGGTCGATGCGTTTATTAAAAGTAATTTACTATAATGCACAGAATTATCTTCGTTCACCGAAAGAACCGCAAATTACCTCTCCGTCCCTCGGCCGCCTCCCACTTTTCCCGCATTCCACTCAAAAAAAAAAAAAAAAAAGCCAACAATCGAGAGCGACCATCGCTCAGAAAAGAAAAGCCGAAAAAGCAAGCCCCCTCCGAGCCGCGCCCACTCATCGCCTCTTTGTGCCGCGGGAAAAGCGGCCCGCTCCCGCGAAACGCAGCTTTTCCTAACGCGCATAAGTATATATATACGACCGCCCAAACCTCGTGACGAAACGGTGCGCTCTCCTCTGCCCCGGCGCGCACAATGGAGGCAGAGCTCTAGGTGTAACAGGCCATGACAAAGGGGAAAAAAGAAGGAAGCCGCCGCTGCGGCTCGTAAATTACCCGGCGCATTTATAGAGTCGTCGCTGCCGCGGCGTCGAACCTTTAATCGTTTTACACGGGGCGCACGCACATCGGGCTTTATTGCGCCGCGCGACGCGGCTGTGTACATATATACGCGGGGGGAGGTATTGCGCGAGAGATATGACCGCGCGTTGTTGCGCAAGGATATAAGCGCCGAGGGTGACGGAAGGATGGATAAAGGGACGTTTTTCGGGGAGGACCGAGGTCCCTCGGCTTTGGGTTTCGAATTTTGCGCGATAAGCGGGAGGTTCGGTGGGTATTGAGACACTTTGGGGTTATTTTGTGCAGAGTTTCGGCTCGTTCGACGAGGTAATAAAATGCGTGCGAACTAATTTCTCGGTAATAAAATTGCCAAGGAGCGGAAAAATTATTGGCGGAAATTGACTAATTTGAATGTAGGAAACGAGATTTTATTGCTATTTTTATTATTCCTCTAAATTGAATAACCACTCAGTTAAATATCGAAAGCAATTTATACAAATTTTCGTTACTATAACTACAATTTAAACGGTACAAATTTAATTAACCGAAACGCTCACTCCGCCCGAAGTATTAATTTACTCAAAATAATCCCAAATTAATTTCCTCCATTTCCAAACGCACTTCTTTCATTAAACGAATAAAAAAAAAACAGCACACCGGCGCTTCGCTCCCCTAAACACGAGCAGCAGCAATACCGCCCGGCTAGAATTCGCAGGGGTGGAAGGGGTTGTGCATTGTGCACCTGTGGATCCCCGCGAGAGTAGCCGCGAGTTTGGCCTCGGGCCAGAGGGGAGGGGCAGCGGAGCTCGATCAATTGGCTAAATCAACAGGCTGCGCTTTTAATTAATCAACCGGTGTATAGCGAGAAGAAAAAAAAATTGAATTTTCGTTATTCACATTGTTTTTTGCCGTTGCGCGAGGAAATTAATTTTCCGCCGGTGGCTCCTGGAAAATTGGATCACTTTTTTCGCGGAATTCGTTAATTATTTAGTGATGGAACGCAGATTTTGCGTAGGAATGATTTGCGGTAAAATTAAATATATATAAACGTTCGAAGAAGGGATATGTTATGTAACTTGTGGTATTTTCGACTAGCTGCAAGACAATAAATCAATATCTATTTATTAGTATGCAATTGCGTTATTACATTGAAATAAAATGATGAAATGATATATACCCATTAAAATTTAAAGATTTAAAATTTACGAGGCAATAAAATTGTTTATACTTTCTAACGACCTCATTATCCTCAAAGCCCACTGCATCTCCGCGAAATGCCTAACAACACGAAAGCCTAATTATAAAACACTTCTCCAATATTTTCCCGCTCACTAAACGTCAAAACTTTAATTAAGAAGTAACAAACGAGCCGAAGCCAAAAATATCAAGGCGCGAGATCAGCGTATATAAATCTAAATTCCAGCGAGTATTGCCTGTCGCAATTCGCGCGGAAAACAGCTCTCTCGCTCGTCGACGAGTTCCTCGATATCGCTCTCGCATTAAAACCCCATTATATATATACGTGCAATGCATCGTTAACATAGGAGCGAGTACACGGTTTTCGCGTGCGTTAAACCGGCCTGCCGCGCCTCGCCAGCGACTCGATAAAACAAATTCTGCGGCCTGATAAAACCGCTCGGCGCATGTCTCAATCTCGGCTGCTGCTGCTGCCGGGAGCAAGTCCGCGGGAAAATGGCACTCGCGGCTTATACTCGGTGGCTGCGGAAATCGGATGGAATATTATCGCGCACGTGTTTTGTGAGTTGGAGGTAAAAGTGGGTGCTGATTGGGTGCGCTCTGATTGTTGATAGGAGGAAATTGCCTACAGTTATGAAGTTTTTTCTTCTGGGCAACTCTGGGTTTTTAAATTGGGTTTCAAGGGGAACGAAATGTTAATCGTTCGGTTATATCTATTTATCTTTAGTTTCTTTATTTACGCTATAAACTTTTTAATTCGATATATTTTCTTTCGTTATCAAAACTGATTCAAAATAGATGAAGATAAAAATAATAAGTTTAAATAAACATCGAATTAGATAATATGTAATCTCAGAAATTTTAAAACGCTTAAAATAAAAAAATTCAAAAGTCCCGCCAAGCAGTTTATTTTTCTGCTAGTAACGGCATACGCATGCTCAATTTCTGAATTATCTTATAACCTCAACTTCTAATCGTAAACACACATTTTTTGGTCACCTTCTGCTAAACAGTTTACTAATAATTTTATTTGTACATAAAGTACTCAACAACAAAGTGCACAAATGTTAAAGTTTGCGTTTTGTTGATTTGTTTTTAAGTATTATAGTGTTAGTTTATTTTTCACATAAAAAGTAAATAATTCGACAATTGTCTTAACGTTATTACATTACAAGTGAAATAACAACTATTATCAGTGAAAATGGCCCAAAGTAGATTAGAAAAAGTAGGAACAATCTATACAAGGTAAACAAGTTTGAAGTTAACAAAATTTTATATTTTAATTTTTATTCATGACAGAGCAAATTTATTCTACCTATCCTATTATATTATAGAGTGTGCTCTTTAATTAAGGCTGGAGCTATAAAAGAGGAAAATAGGCCGATGTGGTTAGATATATACAAAGCTTTTCCTCCAAAATATGAACCACGATTTGACAGACCTGGTTCACAAGCTCCTGTGAGAAATATATTTTATCCAGAGGATTTAATTAGAGCGTAAGATTATTATATTATAATTTTATCAGCAAAATTCTAATAAAATTAAGAGATTACTTTTACCATTATTTCTATTGATGTTTACATTTATTTCTTTGTATGCCTATGTATTTTTTGTAAAAATTAAACATATATGTACATTATATAATTTGCTTTTACAAATTTGGTATTGATTTTATAACCAAACTTAATTTATTAATTTAACATTTCATTTTTTAATCATGAAAAGTAATATTTATAATAAATTCCAGGAGATTCCATACAGACTTCAAACATTTTTCACAAGTAAATTTAATCGATGCAAATGCAGTATCAAAAACTGAACAATTCATAACAATCTACAAGCAATTGGAAAAGGTATACATATTAGTTATTTATTTATAGTTAACTTTATGTTCAATTTTTGTTCACTTGCAGGAAGGTATTCCTGAAGCTGAAATATATGATAAGGCAGTCAAGCAGTTTGAAACAAAATTCGAAGCTGATTTGCAAAAGAAACAAGAAGCTAAAAAGCTAGCTCAAGAAGTTAGATCTAGAAAAGAAATCAATATTAAGAAGCTTCTTGCAGAACAACATGATGAAAATGAAGAACTGGAAAATGCAGATCAAACACAATATAAGCCAATAAGATTAAGCATTGAGAAGCTTCTAAAAGATAAAAATGATGCAGAGAAAAAATCTGAATAAGGATTTATGTCATAGTGTTAAGTTAAACTAAGTTTGTACAAAATAAAATGTTTTTATTACTACTTTTTGTCTAATTAATTATTACTATTGGATTAAATAATTTAAATAATACGGATTAAATAATTTACTATTAAGCTATTTACTTTATAAAAGAATATAATTATTCAAATAATTATTTAATAATCTCATTTAAAATTTTCCGCCATAAATTTTAGCCTACCAAATTGAGGAACATCCGAACACAGCTGATCCTTTATACTTGGGTTGGCATTAGTAGAGTAGACGCACATATATATATAACTATGTCTATAAATATTTTACCCAACAATTTTCAAATAAGGTTTATGCTCTGTGTATTTAAAACAAAACTTTAAAACTTTTACGAAAATTCATTTACGTACACAGTTAAATAGTTTGCATTAAATTGTAATAACTTTTAAAAAAGCACGAGTCTGAAATCTGGAAGGAAAACGTTCTTTTACTAAGTGGAGAAAATAGGTTAGCTTTATAAAAACAAAATCACTGACGAGTAAACAATCGTTTTGACATTGCGTGCCTAAAATTACAGGTTTTTAAAAAAATATATAAGATAAAATAAAACTCATTAATAAATCCGCAAATTTGTTTATAAAAAATAAGCATAAAATGACAACTACAAACTTTACAGCAGAAGCTGCAAAAGGTAAGTAAAATGCGCTTAAATTGTTGACGATTCTTTAATTCTAATATTCAATATATTCGTAGTTGCATTGGCGGACGTTTTAACGGCATTGGAGGCCCCAGAAAACATACAAAAACTTGCTGCTGCTAAGGAAACTTCTGGAAATGAAATGCTTAAAACTATGCAATTTGTTTTTCCAACTGTGATGCAGATACAAATGGAAGTTATTAAAAAATATGGATTTCCCGAAGGAAGAGAAGGTACTTATGCTGTTCTGCAGTATTTATCAATTTGAAAAGTTTAAAAAACTATTTATCAAATATTAAAATTGCTTTTTAGGTGCTGTACAATTTGCACAACTTATTAGGTCTTTAGAAAAAGAAGATACTGAAATTGCAAAGTTACATGCTCAAGTACGGTCGTACTTTCTTCCAAACACTCCAGTTACTTCATCTACAGATGCATCTTTATAAAAGACTGTTTAGACATTTTATATTAAAATACCCAGGTCAATGCATTTTTAAAAACTATTAGTGTTAGTGTAAATTTTATATTAAAAAATAATTTTTTAAACTAATAGTGCTTAAGGAGATGTTAAAGAGAAGAGTACAGATTAATTTTAAATAGTATAAAATGAAGACTTGAGATATATGTATAGAATAAGGAGTTTTTAACACTGATAGTTTTAATCTATTATAAAACTTTTTAAGTTTAGATATTTTTATATCTGCTTGGTTAATATATGTGAATATTAAAATGATTGTAGGGTCATGATGTATTTTGATTTTATAATATTGGCATTAAAATAATTGTTTTTTATAAGTACATTATAGTAAAATGTACTTTTTACTAGTACATTATAATAAAATGTACTCTAATGTTAACAGTTTTACATCACATAAAAATTGTAAAAGTTTGAGAAACCATCGTTAACAAAAAATGAATAAAAAATTTATAACTAAATGCAATTTTAGAAAATTAAGTTATTTTTGAAAATTAACCTTTTTTGGAGTGAAATTAGTTTAACTGAAGTTCTCTTGGCAAGTATTACAAAATCAGTTTGTAGATGTGATAAAACATGGAAACCATAAGTTTTTATGTAATGTTAATCATTCAAAATTATTTTATAAGAAATTAAATAAGACTTATTATTATATTTGTATTTATTTATCGCTAAGCTCATACTAGAATATCATACATATCATTTTTCATTCTTTTGTACTATTTATAAAAATTTCTCGCAATAGTAAGCCTGCTTTAATGGTATTATTTTATTGACGTCAAAGATTATTATATAATATTTTTAGTTTTCATACAAAATTTATTTTTAATCGTTTTTTATATCTTTCAAGATTTTAATTAAATTTTTTTATGTATTATAGAATTATGAGAGTATTTTGTAAACATTAAAAGTAATAGTAATTTTTAATAAAAAATGGAACTTATTTTATTTACATACTAATTTATAAAAAAAAAACGTGATATTTGTTAAAAGCTATTCCATATATTATGTATAGAATTTTTTACATCAATAGAGTCGATAAGACTCGATAATGGCAGTAATTTTGCCAGCCTTTATTTCATATATGTATAATAATTAAATTTTTTTGTATGAAAAATATATAATAATTACTACACGAATTAATTTTTAAGCACTAGAGTAAGATCACTTAAGTAGAATCTTTATAATTTGTTTGATACACAGTATCTTTTCCAATATACTTTTTATTATAATCATTGCATTTTATTATTTTCTTTAAAACAAAGCACTTGTCTTGACACAAAATATTTTGTAAAATATTAATGTTACTTTCATTTAATAATAATAAGTTTTTCTATAATTTCATCTTTGTAATAATAATTAAAATGTATAAATATAAAACTAAAAATAAAATACTGCAGAGATTCATTGATAAGCCAAACATGAAAGCACATCAAACAAATTTTTACTACTATAAAATAAATCAAAAGAAACTAAAAAACATTTACTTGCTTTTAATAAAAGTAGATGTTTCAAAATAAAAAATGATGCAACCATTAGGTCAATGACAAAAAGAATAAACCAGAAAATTAACTAAATATATAAATTTTTGATTTTATTTGCATAATTATCAAGCAATCAAATATTCAATTAAATTAAACCCATCATACTTAACTTTCTAAATTATAATTATAATTATAAATGAGGATAAAAAGAAAAAAGTATATCTATGTGAAGAATAAACTTAAAATTTTTTTACATCATAATATTAATAACATAATATTACATAGTAATAATAATGGTTTGCAGTAGTAATAATGATATTAGGAATAGGTGTACAATACATGACCTTCTAAAATATTTAATAATTTAAGAAAATTTTTTCAAGTTTTAGAATTATTTTCACATCTTTCGTTACGATACTGTTCACGATGGTAAGCAATGACGACACTTTTCATTGTTCGCAGAGCAGATTTAATGTTCAACAAGATGCATTAAATATAGAGTATAAAACAAAGAAAATTAATCATGTAATTCCATAACCTTTGCCTACACATTTCTAAATAACGTTTAAGTGCTTAAATACAGAATAAAGAGGAACTGAAAATACTTAATTCCGTAAACATTACATGCAAAAATCATTTCAATAAAATTTGTAGATGATCTTCCAAGCTTGCAGGAATTTCAACCTGAAATTGAATCTTAATATGAATAAACACATCAATCAATATTTAAAGTAAATTAATCAATTTTGATAAACAAATTAAATTTATGTATATGCAGAAATAAAAATTTCTTCATGAAATGACATCATCTTTTTATCCCACAGACTCAATACGGAAATAATAAATGCTTATACTCGAAGAACCGATGACTATACGTTCTAAACTGTTGAAAACAATTGTTGTTGTTATAAATCATAGCGAATTTCTACATGCAATAATATTAATGTTATATAATATTTGTTGATTTTCTTTACCTACGACTGTAGTTGAAATTATAAATAGGAAAGGGCCGATTCAAATGAAAAAAAATAAAAAAATCATTAATGTATAAAGGATCTTTAATTGTTCAATTAACAAATTAATTATTCAATAAAAATCACGAATTAAATGATTTTTTAAGTTTTCGCTTAAAATTAAATCCGATATATATATATCCAAGTTAATCATAACAATTGTCGCAATTTAAAATATAAAAATCTAGTTTGCGAATTTAATTTTTACAATGATTCATTCAAAATATTTGATTCCAATTAAATATCCATGTTGTTTGCAACGACTAATTTAAAGGCAACTCTACGAAAATTCATTGCTTTTATAATCGAGCACATTAAACAACTATATTAAAGCACTCAAAGTATGCATGCATAGCGTGGGTGCTAACTATTTCAGAAAAATACAATTCTCACATTCAAACATTGCCATTTTGCACAGTAAAATTTGTTTAAGAGCGCTTTGACGGTAGCCATTTAATTTTTTTACACATAAAATATCGTAATAATACAATATAATAAAATAAAATATACTAATGTATAAAGCGACAGTTGGTAAAATTAAAAGGCCGCTCCATTATTCTTATTTACATTACATTTCCTTTCTAACGTTATGACCTGTAAATGTTAACGAAAAAGTATATGACAGGTCTAAATTCATTTATTGGTACTTGTTTGTTGCGCAAAAGCGCCTAGTGTTTGTCTTAATAAAAAGTAAAATAAAATAAATTTTTTATTGAAAATTTCTTACGAAACTATAGATAAATCGTAAGAATTGTTTTATACCTTGACCGCTGCACTTACACATTATCCTTCACCGACACTTCAAGCCAAATGACCAGTTACTGCTTAATAGAGAAAAAAAATGTTTTCTTTCTCTAAAAGAAGTAAAAGAATTATTAGGACTTTTTATTTGCTTTCGACGATGTTAGATCAGTGTTCTTAGGCTATTTTCCGTGTCATTTAACTAAAGAACTTTGCTTATGTGTGCTAACCTAATGAAAAAGAAAAGTTTATTTTTGCACAATCTTTTTTCTTTAGGAGTCGTTAGTTCATAAAATTATCAAACTCCTTAGTGCTCAAGTGACGAGCAAGTCTTTTTAGCGTTTCTTAAAAAAAAAAAAAAAAAAAAAAACAAACCCTGTTCGATATAATAATTCAAAAGCATGTTCATACATGCTTAATGTCTTCCACCCAAACTTCATTTCGTTTTGTTATTTCAAAATTTTGTCTCAGGACATTATATATAATAATCGCACTACAAAAGAAAGTATTTCCTTCGTAATGTTCGCCGCCGTTTACTCTCGGTTACTCGAAAAATATGTTGTACATATATGAAAAAGGAGTAAGTATAAAATCTATCTTTGTATTATTCGGATCTCAAAGCGTTCCAAGGTAAAATGCGCAGTAATTTTAGATTTTTCGTTCTCTGATTCCTTTTTTCTCATTCTCTTTTGTCCTCGCATCGCTTTTAAATCATTTAATTTAGGACTGCGAGTCACTGCAAAAATTCCTCGCATCTTGCAGTCGATGTATTTGCGAAAAAGTCTATGAATCATCAGTTTATACCGCACAGGGCTTTGTTTTACAAAAAATTTCATTATGTCTCGTACGCGTGTTTGTGTGTCCTCTTTCTTCCGTTCTCATTGAACGCACAATTTGTTATACTGCTCTGGACGCAAGCCGACAGCTCGGGTTGCTGTTGTAGCTACGACAGCTACTCGGCTACGAGAGGAACGGATTCGCCGTGGCCGTTGGCGTCGGTGTCGAAGTGGCACCGACAGCCGTAGAAGTCCAAGGATCCTGCCGAATCTGGTTGATGGAGGGACGCGGCGGTGGCGTCACCGGTGCGAATGGGTTCGCCGAAAATGGTGTAGTTACTGCAAAATTTTTACAATTATTTAGTATTATTTAATGCATATGTATTGAATAACTAAATGCACGTTTACGTATAACAATCTTGTTCAAGGCAAATCATCAATTTCTAGAATTTATTCCACTTAATTCAATGAATTTGTAAAAGATACACATTAAATTAGAAAGTTTTACTTCAAAATATTTGCTTAAAAATGCAATAAGCTCAAATACAAAAATTTTAAATCGTAATTTCATAAATAAATAAACAACACATAGAATCAATTTTTAACTACAAATAAATAGTACTTTAAAACATTGTTCCAAAATAATATAGATATATATATATATTAATAAATCTACAAATCCTAACTAATTTTTTATTTACAAAATTTAGAAAACGTGTAACTATTTTTCACAACTGTGATTTAGAACAAATAGAGTCATTCCTTTTCAAAACGCAATTGAAAAAATAAAAAATAAAAGAATGAAGAACAAAAAAATGTTTGATTTTGATTATTTCCGTATAAGAATTTTAAATCTTCAGGTTTCAAAAAATAAGTTCCAACTATCTAATAATAAATTGATCGAAAAAAAAAAAAAAAAAAAAATAGGAATGTAAATAATAAAAGTAGAATTATTTAAAACTACAAATTTTGACAATAATTTCTACTTCTCATACATTTCTTCATGCTGTCATGCAATACCTTCATTTTATTCAATTTTTTTTTGTTATACTCACAAAAATTACTTCCAATGAAATGCTGCTTTGCAGACATAGAATAAATATTACGAAATTTCATCATTTTTTTTTATGTAAAGCCAATTATGTTGTAAGAATTATTGAAATTTATATTGAATCCTTCAAACAGTCGTTTATTTAAAAAATTGATCAAATTTAAGAAAAAACAAATAATTATTACCTGCTGGTGCAGGAGCCTGAGTTTTTATCGACGAGGCGCTCACAAGATTGTCCAAGTTTACAAGAGCGGAATTTTCACCAAGAAATGATTGTGGTGTTTTCTTTACAGCACCAGTGCTAGGTGGCATAGTATCGCCAAGGCCTCGTAAATCAAAAGGATCTGGTGACGTTGTATTGCCTGTAAAAATGATTATACAATAACATCAATTTGTTTAAAGAATCCTTAATATTATAACGGCGTTTTAAAAAATGTTTTTAGTACCATTGTTTATTGGTTGAGGACTAGATCCAATTTTATTTCTGTTGGTAATAACATCAAATTCATCGAGATCACCAAGCGGGCTGCTGTTCCCTTGATTTGACGGTGTGCTGTTAAAAGCGGATCCTAATCCATTAAAACCATTGCTAGTTGAATTGAAGTTATTGCTTGTTGATGAAGGCAGATTGAATCCAATTGGCGGGGACTATAACCAATTAAATAATTGTAAAATTGAAATCAGTAAACGTTTAAAAACAAATATAAATTATTACTTTAGTTTCAGCATTAGTCGTTGTTACAGGAGCCCACGGATCTACAACACGACTTGGTGCTGGGGCAGCAACTGTTGCTGGCGAAGGTGCTGGAGCTCTCCAGGGATCAACAGTGGCAGCTAAATTATTAAATAATAATTAACTTTATATTTAGGGGATTTATTTGATTATTTTTTGGAAATATGAATGTTCCATGCTTATAAAAATCAAGTATTGAAGATCAAAATGCATTTTATAAACCCGTTTTGATATGAAAATGTATTGCAGTTCTATTATTCTACAAAAGTGATCATACTTAGTTAAAATCTTTTAAAAAATCTAAGTGCAATTAAAGTGAATTTGTTATTTTTTAATAAATATTAGTATTGTTAATAAAGGATTAAACATTTACCTGGAGATCCTGTTAGCCAAAATCAAGAAAGTGTGGCAATCATGCAAAAAGTATTAAAAATGTGTTAACAAAGAATTAAAAACATATTTCTGTAAAACACTATTTATTAACCTTTATAAAGTTACCAAAATATACTTACTCGGCCTTTGAGGTAAAACAGGAGCCCACGGATCCGCCGATGCCGTTGCACCACTTGCCGTTGTTGGGACAGACCACGGATCATTTTGTGCCTGTAAAAAATTATATTAAAATATTGTCTATTGATAAACGTTGTAATCAACGCTTCAAAGCACATCGAACTAAGTAAGCATGAATTCAATGTACTACTCAAAGCAGTAAAAACTTAAATGTATGATTATTTTGTAATTATAACGTATTTTAATGAAATATATTTCTGTAAATTCAAGTGCCGAATCTAAAAGTAAAAATTTTGATGACGATTAGTGAAGTAAACGTGATAAATGAGTAAATAAAATTGGTTATAAAATAAAAACAAACTATACAATAGAATTGGAAAACCAAGATCAAACAAAATTGAAATTCACAAATTTTAACTCACTTTCTGTAGGCACATACCTTTGACATACGAAATAGAGAAAAGTCCAGCGACTGCCGTGCAAACATGCAAGATTAACTTTTCATGCGCAGCCGCATTTTTATAGCTAATTTATAATGAAAGAGTTATAAGGTATATCGATATAAGATTTATATCAAAGTACGAGAATGTACTAGTTTTATGCCTTGTAACTCTTTGAAAATAATTAAATGTACTATTTTACCTGTGGTCTTGGAGGTGGTGGTGCTACTATAGGTACACCCCACGGATCAGTTGTAGCATTTGCAGCTGCAGGTGCTGCAGGATCTCCTAAATTCACATCTAACAAATCCAGCATGTGACTCTGCTTTTCTGGTCTAAAAATTTAATGCAAATGTTTGAAAAACTAGACGAATAATGCTGAATCTATGTTAGAAACAGATATCGTAAAACAAAATCTAGGACATATTGACCGGAGAACTTTGATCGAAAAAATTGAAAATCTATTTTACTGACTTGCTAAAGTCTTGTTGACTCTGGCTGAGTGCCAGTTGTAGTCTAACATCATCGCTGCGCCTTCTTTGCTCTTCCTGCTCGGCTTCCTCCCTTGACATTGCTAAAGCGAGCTGCAGCTGAAGTTCTTCTTCGCCGACTGTCTGAGGTCTGGCAGCTTCCAATTCAGCCGCTAAAAGAATAAGGCTTTACTCTTGCATTCGTTGCCTTTAATCTATACTAACTTTTTACTTCGCCCATGCCAAATTTTAAACTTAGAACCCTTGTTTTGCAACGCGATTACGAGCTTTTAATAAACAGTCACTACTGCACATATAAAACAACTAGTGATAGCTTAATGAACAGAGAACAAAAGCAGCTTTGTTACCAAGTAAACGGTCTGAAAATTGATGGATATTAGTAGAGATTCTTACGTCTTGATGAAGATTCCGAGAGATGACATGGTTCCCATTCTTGGAACTACAAAATAATAAAAAAAAGAGTAGGGACATTACGTTTTGCTCTCTTTCTCTCTCTCTGATTTCAGAATTAGATTTTTAGATGATGGCTGGAAGGAAAGCAAAACTTACATCGCTGCTGACCGGTGAGGCCGTGTCGAGTCCATCGCTGCCGAAACCGCTGAGAGATTGTGCAAAGCGCTCTTTCGCCTTGAGTGCTCGTGCTCTTTCGTTTCTTAGGCGCTCGTCGTCTCGCAGCAAAGCCACAAGCTGCTTGGCTTTCTCTCTTACGTTTATTCCTTGATCTTTATGACCTTCCATGTACTGGAAATCTGTAAAGGATTCAAATTTTTGAATTTTTTTCAAGTATCTTGATCGAGAGCACGGAGAGAAAAGATGTAGTAAAAATTACTGTGCTGTCTCGTAAAGCGACCACAGTCTTTCAAAACCAAAAAAAATGACTACACTTCATAGGCAATTTTACTGAAAATATTGGAAAATTTACCAAACAGCATAAAATTTCTTACAAAGTATGGTAATTTTTTTATTTTGGAAGTCAGTACAGTACAGTAATTTTACATAACTATTTTCAATTTTTACTAACATCCCTTCTCTCAGAGAACAAGCTGTTAAGTGATTTATATTCACGCATTAAAAATCAAATTGAATCTTCCTTTTAACGATAAGTACAGGCAATAATTAAAGGATCCCGAGAAGCGCATCGCGCGAAATTGGCTCTATGAATCTTCGAAGCCCGACGCCGATAAAGTAGGTATCGTAAATCAAGCCGCGGAGGAATAAAAAAAAAACAGGTCACCTTTCAGCGTCTGAATGGCGAAGATGTTCTCCTTGCACTGCTGGGCGACCTTCTCGGTGCCGGTCTTGATGAGGTACTCGAGGACGACGAGCGCCTTGTAGACGTGCCTCCAGTTCTTGCCGTGATCGTTCAGCCGCTTCCAGAGCATCTGCATGATCTCGGTGAAGGCGACGACGTTGTAGGTGAGGTCGGCGATCTCCGCCATGAGGGTGCTGCTCGGGCCCCATGGATCGTTGCTCGTCGCCTTACGGACGGCCTTCTGTTGGGTGCAAAAAAGTGCTTTAATTATTATACCCCTGTCCTCAAATCGCGGATGAAGCGGAATTACGGGAAATGATTTGGAAAAAAACAGTCTTAAAAAACTCAAAACGTAGAGGAAGACATTCGTCGCGTCGAACAGTGGAAGGAGGCACGAGACGCGGGTGAATAATGAGCTTAAAGCGTATAGGATGATCGCATTAAAGTGGAGAGAGGCGCGGGCGTGTTCGGAAGGAGTAAAAGTAAACGAGGCTCGGACACGCGACTCTTACCTGTGCGTTGCTGTAGTTGTGGGCGAGATTAACGATGTCTCGCCTGATGCCCGCTAGGTTAACCTGCATCACGTCCTGTCCTTGCCGCCGCATCTAAAACATCATCCGCTAAACATCACACGTAGGCCAGAACTGATAACCTGGGTTCGTAAACACCCATACTTATCGTTCTTTGTGTTATTTTTTTTTGTTTTTTTTTTTCTTTCAATTTTGCAAGTAATTTCGTAGATCCGCTGGTGCGGATGTGAATCAATATTTCTAATTCATGCTACTCGTGTATATTTATACAGTAAATTTAATTATGTTCCGTGCTTGCGATTAAACTATAAACGTGTGCGTAAAATATAAAATTCAATAAATAATATACATAATGAATAATGAAAATCATGATCAAGGATAAAAAATGTCTGTGCAACAAATAATGAACAATATACTTTACAAGATCAAAATAAGTGCGATGAACGCAAAAATCAATATACAGGGCACAATGTCGCAACGATAAATATGGGATGTGCGCACAAGCCATGCCTCTAATTGCATTAGTTCGAAAGCCACTGAAAGCCAACACCCTCAAGCGATATAATTAAAAGCAAAAAAAAAAAAATCATTTGTCGCGAGGATCGTCGACAAGCGCTGATTAAATGCGAAATGCGATAAGACACACACAGAACTCGTGCTTCTGCCAGAGGAGTGTCAAAAAGCGCTGACTGCGTTATAAAGCAGATCGTCGTGCTTCCTTTGTGAGCTTTTACATTGGAGCTTCGGTTGATAGACAAAAAAAAAGGTCGGCATGCATCATCTCTTTCGTCTACTGTATATCATGTAACTTTTGTCTGCTGAATCATACTTCGGGAAAGATAAGCTTCTTTAGATCGTTTTAATTCAGAGAGTAGTTCGTAAAAGAGTTTTCAAACGTTGAACTCTCGGCGAAACTGTGTACACGATTGATCGATGTTTAATACCACTGTTGGTTAAGCCTTAAATCAGTGAAAAATCCTCGGTGACGGAAATTTTATGTTATATCAGCATAATTTAGAAACGAAACCTCAACAAAACAATCCTCGACGGAGCAAATAAAAAATCAGAACCTGGCAGAAACGAGAGAAGCTCCGTTCAACTTTTTCTTTTTCAACCTCCAAACATTTTTTAATTTTACAGTGAATTCTTGCTTTTCCTCGGCAAATAAACGAAACTGAAAGACGAACGGAGTGTAAAGGGAAAAAATCGAAAGACGCTTCAAATTGTCAAGGTCGAAAAAATTGCAAGTATGCGCCTCGTCTATTCATTACGCGATTATGATTGTACGCGATATATGTCGGAAAAACTAGTTTTGCGTCACGAGCGCGTGTCCTTTTTTTCTCTCTCTCCAACTCTTCCCCTTTATAAGGATGTGTTGGTTGTGCGGTACGACGTGACACTCGGCCGTCGACGAATTGGCTTATAGCCTCTGCGATAAGTTTAAGTATCAAAATTTTAGATCTAACCTCAAAAATCATTATTCTCAAGTGTTTGGGCAAATTGTGTATTAGGTTTAAATTGGTATGCATTGCAGCGTACTCTCGATCCTTAATTTACGATCTGTAGAAATACAACGGACTAGAAAAGATTGACTTACAAACCAAACGATTTTGCCGAGCCGGATGTAAAATTTTACTTATTCCAAACAGCCTGTGTATTTTGAAAGACTGAATTCAACGACAGTGAGAAACAACGATAATGAGCCAATAATCGAATAATCGATATACGCATACGCCGTGTTTTCAATTGTCCCTTTTTCGTCCTATTTTTAACCTTTCGGTTTTAAAATAAATCGAAATTTTAACCTGCCACGTGACTCGCACGCAGAAGGCGCGGTTGACAGAGAGGCACCGACTGCGAGCGACGTCCCGTCAGGATCGACATTTTTTTCATTAAAATTCCTGGTGTGATTTAGTGCGGATTTATGTTTCTGCGCGAACTGCTTTCCTTGTCGATCGATATGACTGCTGGGTGATATTTTCTAATTTTCTAAATTTATCTTTAAAAACTGTATTAAAAAGCGATATTCGTTTCGTAATTTATGTAAACGAGTTATTACGCGATCGATAAGAGTTATCTCAGAAAACAATTATTTAGATCTAAACTACAGTGTAACGTAGCGAGTATTTTTAGTCGTCGAAGATGATGCAAGTTATTGAATAAGTTTTTCAAAGCCATCTTTTGCTCATTTGCTGTAAATTGTTTCTTTATTTTTTGATGCAGCAGGATTTAAAAAATTGTACAAATGGCGCGTGGTGAACGTGACAAAAACATACAACACCAGATCCCGTGTGACACAAAGTGTTCCAAACGGATTCAGTGAGTTTACCTTATCCAAGGTCATTTTGCCGGTCGGGCAAAATTGTCTCCTCCGTTTCTCTGCGAGCGATGTATGAAGCTATTATATGCGCGGCTTTCCACCCACGGCAATAAGAAAAGCTCCCAAATGCTAATCAGACTCCTACAACGGTGAGATTACGGCAATTAATTCGTTAAAAAGTCTGTCTCTGCGGCACTCGTGCAATGAATTATAATAATTATCCGAGTGATTTTTTTAATCTATCATTCCTCGCGAATGCTCGCCGATTCTCGTGTATATACCAAAGCAAGCGATATTTTTTCGATACATATAACCAGCGTGAGAAGTGTTTTTGCAGCTGATCGCAAAATGAAAAAAAAAAAAAAAAAAAAAATTGGCGTTACAAATTTACTTGAAAATAAGAGCCGGATCTTTCGGAGTGCTCGAATAAAATGCTCGTAATTTACAGCGTACGTTATTCTAATTAGCTCAGGAGGTCGCAGCCGTTGTTCTGCCCTGAAGCGGTACATCCAAGTTGGCTAAGAATGTGGTCAAAGCCTCACTACGACTTGGCGCTTGTGCACAAATTTAAAATTCAAGTATTTTCACTCGATTGAAATCTTTTTAAGTTAATGAAGGAGCTTTAATGGAGAAGTTATAAGTATTTGTAATTGAGTATGAAGCAATGAGATTCGTAAAAATAAAGGAGAAGGTTTTATGATTCTACTTCAAGATTAATTTTAAATTCAAATGAATTTTTAGCGTCCCTCCGTAAACTGTTCAGAATAGCCAAGTAACCGATCAAACTTATAATTAAATATGTGACGGAAATTAATGTTATAATTAAAAAACCCTCACGCTTCTCTAATAAAAAAATGAAAGTATACAAATCAAAACGTATATAAGTAAAAATCATTTCTGAAAATTAGATTTATTCAACCACATATCGATGCTAGAGATACAAAACCTCTAGAATTTTTCAATAATATTGAATATCGGTAGAAACAATTCAATTTACTAGATAACCTGTTATGTGAATGAAAAGCAGTATTATATTATTTGTGAATGATATGATGTTCGAAGCGTCGAATAACCTGATTGTTGTAGCAAAGCAATAATGTACACGGTATATAATCGCAGAAATGCTATAGTAAATGCGTTAACAAGCCATTTCAAAGTATGTAACAATAAAAATAAATTTTTATAAGTTTCTAGATGATGATGGTAACTTTATTTTACTTTGTACACCGTTTCAGTTTATCCGTCCAGGAATACGAGTGTTCTTACAATTATCTAATCAAAAATTCAGATCTTAAGCAAAATTCTAGGAGAATGAAACCAGAATTATTTTCGGACACTTTTTCCGCTTAATTTTATAATTGTTAATAAAAAAGAATAAATTGAGAGTAAAGTAGACGTGTGTTAATGTATTAGGCCTTCAGAATAATAATAATTTTAAATAAAGAAAGTACTGTAAATATAATTTATTAGTAGAAAGCAGAATATTCGATTCAATCAAACGATGTTGTTTATTCGGTATATATCAGTGCGTTCAATATTTCACGTGATTTCAAAAGCCGATGTGCACGTGCAAAGATAGTATCCATTATTCTGCAGGTCAGTGATTTAGATGTATATGCAAGTCGAAGTACATCGCTTACGGAAATATTAACGATCGCTAAAGCAAGTAAATTATTACGGATGAAAATTGAGAGAATCTTTAATTAATGCGAATGCTAATGGACATTTTTGTGAATGCTCTTTTTTTTATTATTTTCCTGCTGTAGTAAAGAAAAGTTTAGATAACGCTTTTTTGTCATTATGATGAGAACGGTAGTTTAAGTCTGACATAAAACTTCAATTGTTCACTTCGTGAATTGCGACGCGTTATTTTTACGATGATCTCTAACACTTAAAGATAACATCAGGAAATCTTATAAACTTGTACTCGATCAAAACATATTCGAGAAAGCTCTGGTATAAACATTTTTAAGATTCGGGTGAAATTTGGATATATTTTTTTTATCATTAATTTACCAAAATTAAAGGGAGTAAGCTTCTCGACAATTTTTAATTTCCTGGTTAACACTCCAATCTCATAAACGTCGCCATATATGACACGCCTTTTTCTGCGAACTCTTTAAAAATTCAAATTCCGCCGAGACGAACTTAATTCGTTCCTTGATGCTAATCTACACTCGTAATTTTATAACTTTTTTAATGTGCAGATGCCCGCTGCTGTTTATGTTTATTACACTCGCCAATAACGGAGGTATTCCAAATTCCAATTACTTATTACATTAACCAATAACAAAAGTATACCAAATCGTATAAAAAATTCAAACTTAACAAGAAGGATACTAGATAACCTTTGATAAGTACAGTGATTCATTTAATATTTCATACGAATAATGCTTATTTACTATGCCGCTACAATATAGATATTATGTTTTACATCTAGATCTACAAAATAAAAAAGTAAAAAATAGTTCCATCTATCAAATCAAAGTACAGCGTTAAAACTAATCGCAGCACCGCGTCACATTGATTAAAAAAAAAAAAAAAAAAAATCAAAACCACTAGTACTTCTAATACACTTCATCAAACCGTATTGCACAAGAAAACTTAATCAAAAAGAAACTTCAAGCAAACACCGTCAAGGCGTATATATAAAAAAGCCCCAAAAGAAGGAGAGCGCCATCGGGCACATGCCTCATGCTGCCCGCCGTCGCTTATACACTCCGTACTCACGTTTATTGGATTATCTCTCAGCGAGCCAGAACGAAAAACAGCTCCTCAGTCCAGCCAGCCGTCGTCGATCAGCTCGGTGCCTCGATTCTCCCTTCTGCAAAAGAAGATCGGTCCTCGGTTAATATATCGGCGCCGTACGCGAGGCACAAGGGAATATATCAGCAGCGCCAAAATATAATAATTGCGCTCCGATGACTGGGCGAGACCTCCGTCAATCTGCGTGACTCTTTGTGCGCTCGCGAGGCGAGTATCTTATCTCGCTCAACAGGTATAGACATCGACGTTACACGTTACGCGCGTTTCATTGTGTCGCTGCTTATAGGCTATCGATAAGTAGAGGAATCCGAGAGCGAGTTGGGAGGCGCGAACTTTACGATGCAGATTCCGAAGCTAAAGCCGAGCTTATCGGAGCCTGAGTTTCCATCGGAATCGCGCGATTATTGCACCTTTCGCGAGAGAGGTGGAGCTGACTGCCTCTCGAGTTTGAGTTTTTGCGCCGAGCGTCGAAAGTGTCGCGAAATTTACGAGGAAGTTGCACCGATATATATAGTCTTGGTGGGCATATTTAGATACTTCAATTACGCAGATTTTTGAACTAACGATACGCAAGCCTATTTTTCAATTCTATAATGACGAATACGCCTCGAGCTAAATTGAGCGTAACAATGCGCTGCATTGTGTGTATTTTGTGCATTTGAGATTTTCATCATTTTGCAGCGCTAGCTTCATTAAAGTACTTAGCAAGCTTTACTGCTCGTACTTTAATGCGCAGAAATCATGATTACAAAGTCTTTGAATTTATTATGCAAAATTAAGCGAACGCGAAATATCGTAATGTTTCTAAGCCAGTAAAATAAACAAAGCATTGCTACATCCAACGTTTTTTTCTTCTAGAAATTATCGACGTCCAACAAAGTTCATCGCCGCCCCAATTACATCAATCCACCGAGCTAAGCATCTCCGGCGATCCGAGCTTCCCCGAAATCGATTTAACTCAGCCGTCAGGCCGTCAGCAAGCGCAAAAAGCAGCTCTCGCGCGAAGCAGCCGCGCGCCGCGAGAAGTTCGCGGCCCGCAACAGCGGAAACACCGACACACTAAAAAAAGCTCGCCGAGGGGAAAGACGCGCGCCGGTTAGGATTATTCATCCCTCAGGGCCGCGACGCCGATTCAATGTCAAGCATTTGGGTCATTGCTGCGCGCGAGTCGAGAACACACAGACGAAACTCTGAGGATCGCCGCGCGGACAAAGAGTCCTTGTTCGCTGCGCGCGACAAAAATGAACGCGCGGAGAGAGAGAGAGAGAGAGAGAGTGTCTGTATTTTTGCTAAAATTGAACGTTGCGTGAACCGCAGCGGATAAAGAGCCTTCGTTTCCGCGAGAGCGAGGCAAGGCTTCGGGAGAGAGCCGATATACTTGAAGAGTTTTAGGCTTCGGTTTCTTCTTGTTTCAACGAGCGTTTCGGGACGTGTAATCGAAATGTCAAGTGCTAAATGTTTGCAACGATTTCGAGTGAAGTCAAAAGTTTTCATTTTGGATCTTCAATGAAGCGGATAGTTTTCAGTTGGTGACCTCTTATATATGCTCTGCGACGGCATTTGTTGCTCTTGTTAACAGTAAAAAAAAATCGAACAATAATTAAAGCGGAGAAAGCAAAAATTCAATCGCGTCCATTCATTCATAAAAAAAAAGCACCTAAAGAATAAAGAATGAGTAATGGCTGAACAAATATCCGGCTTTCACTTGCACTGAAACGAAAATGTACCGTGTTTAAATTGCACATTTTCCTTAACAGCAGTACAGCCTGTAATGTAGATAAAAATAGACATATTATTCTTAAAAGCGTACACAATCCAGGCAAGATTTAGTCGATAAATAGTCGAGTGTTGTGCGAGTGCCAAATAATGGCCGAGTTCCTCTGTACTGTTTGATTTTGCTACGCGGAAAGCAAGTAAATAAATATTTACATGCCCTAATAGCATTATCCTATTTACTAAACAGTCCTACACGTCGAAGCAAGAAGCTTCTAAATCCATTTACTTTACCGTCACTTTAATAAAAGTTTAATCAAGCACTTCAAAGCCCGACAAGCATTACAGAAAATATTTAGCCGCCGATTCAGTGAAAACAAGTATCCCGCTTTGAAAACTCGTACGTCAATGCGCGCATTTACTCGACTATAAATAAATCCGCCACTGTATAATACCGTTATTAAACAGTATATCGAGCGCCTAACCAAACTCGCAATATTCTCTATCGCGAATTCTATTTAACGCCGAGGCTCGAGCAAAAAAAAAAATACAACAGCTGCGTTAAAAACGAGCCTTCGAACAATACGCCGCACAAAAAGTGAAAACGTTTCCGCTCAGTCCCTCGAAGCAGCTCGGAAAGCCTCTGCGTACGCTTCGAGGCTCTCGCGTGCACACAGCAGAAATTCCCGAAATCGAATGACTCGATAGGAACGTCCGTCCTCCTCTCCGATGACGTAGCTGCTCTGTCTCTCTCTCGCGCGCATACACACCTACTTACGAGTGTCACGTGGGCCGCGCGGTAAGCCAAACCGCACGAAGGAGGCGAGGAGAATAGAATAGAGCGCCGTCGTCGGCCGGCGTGTAAGGATTCCTCGACGCCGAAGCGGCGGCTTAATGACATTAACCGTTCGACGCCGGCCGTGAGCCTATTGATTGATAAGAGTCTCTCTCGCGCGGTTTGCGGAGTCTAACCGTTGCACGGCGGCCGCAGACGGAGACGGCGACGAGCTCTCTTCGATACGATTCTCGGCAATGAACTTCGGCGTCGCTCTTACAAAGAAGCGGCGAGGCACTTGATTTTTCGACGTTCGAGGCGCCGGATTTGGGCGAGACTAGTTTTTGCGGCCGGCGGCAGGAGGTGAAGGATTTGTGCAATGGCGTCTCGAGAGGGATTATGCAAAGTATTTTAATAAAGGCTTCGTTTCTGCAATTTCATGCTGGGGAAGGTGTGAGGTTAGGTTTGATTTCGAATTGATTTCATTGAGTAAGAGCAGCGGGAACTGCGGGTTGTTCCAAGTTTTTTCACCACAGCGAAGGAATTGTTAATAAAATCACGATATTTTGCTTTAATAAGCAGAGCTAAATTAAGTAGCACCAATAAGAACAATTAATAAGCAATTATAATTATATAAACATTCTAAAAAAACTACAACATTTTTTCCTCGGTATACGCTTTTGTCGAAAACCATAAACAACTTTGTTCTGTTAGGTAAATCAATAAAAAGCATGTTACGTTTAAATATGGCTCAGTTTCCTGTTTAAGAACTAGTCGGCTAACAGTAAAATTATTCGGTGAGTCAGAGCTCTCTAATGGTTTCTCGATTCGCAAAGGGAGACGCAAAAAGAAGGCGCCGCCACGAACCCTTCAAAAATATCGACGCCCCAAAAACCCGAGACGCGCTCGAGAACTTTTTTATTAAAATATTTTAAAATATCTACTTGATTGCAGAAGCACTGGGCGACAAGAGTCCCGCTCGTCTCCCTTTGCCGCTTTAAACGCGCCAAAGCGGTTCGAAAGAAAAACGAGAGGCCTGCAGCTTCCTCCTACGAGAAGCTTTTATATTTTTAGCCGCGCTCGGAGGCGCCTTCCAATGTTGATTTGTTTACAGTGCGTACATCGACGTCCGCCTCGAAAATAGGGGGGGTCTACGTCCTTTGGCCGCCACGTTCTCTCTCTCTCTCTCTCGCGGATCAAATGAAAAGAGCGATTCGAGGCGCCTTATCGTCGCAGACAGATATCGCAGTGTGATCGATGCGGCGACGCGATCGCGTCTCGCCTTCTCGAAAGCTAAACGCGCGCGCGCTCTCGTTTACACCTGTTGTTTTAAACGCGCTCGAGACTCGCGGGTAAACAACCTCGGCTCGTTTTTTTCGCGAGCTTTCCGCGCGCGCGGCGAGATTCTCGATGATGGAAAAGTAGAGTCGAAGCTGGACGAGGACGTCTCGAAAGTTCGAGGGCTCTTTATATATTTTTATGACTTTCGGCGTTTCGGGCAGAGAGAGAGAGAGAGAGGCATTTTTTAAATGCAAATTTGAAGCTGATTAAACGTGATTATTAATCCAAAACATGTACGCGTCATGCGCTTGTTTTATCGTGATCTTTTTTTGATTTTGAAACGTCAGTACAAGTATTGATAAGCAACAATGGCACCTTTTGCTTATCTTTTTCGACGTTGCAATGACTGTACGGTCTGAGAAGAATGTTTGCCTTGATTGTAGAAGATAAATACATGTTGTAAAAGTCAATATATTGTTATTATGAAAATGGGTATTTAATTTATTATTATAGTGGGAACTGTGGATAAAAGATTATAAATCAATGCCACATTTTAATTGCATTAATATTTCATCAGAAACTTTGAATTACATTTTTAGTTTAGCCAAACCAAAAATATAGATTTTGTAATTGACATGAATACTTATCATGTTCATATATTCAGAATTACTGGCTCTAAGGAAGTTATATTTTACTGTTTTACTGTTTAATATTATTAGTAGCTCTTGATGATTACATGTAAATAAAAAAAACTCTAAAAAAAATATTAAATATATTAAATATATTTTATGAAATGGAAAAATCTCTTAATACCTATTTCAAATGAAACAAAAGCAGTTAAAATTTTCTTTACACTTGAGGCACAATCAATAATTTCATCTACCTATGAACTAAGCCATTTAATGTAACAAATGCCTAACTTGCATACATTTACAAAAATGTTGATAAAATTATTTCTGAAGCTGCTATCTAGACAATATACTTGCTAAATCTACAATTTGTAATCCATTTAAAAGACCAACCAATTTAGGAATTAAAAACCAAGATTGTGAATATCCTTGCATAAAAAATTGTGACTTGCATATAAATTGAATAATTTATCAGTGCAGAAAAGGATGCTTTTTATTCTTATCATGATCAAATTCAATAATTTAAGCAGGAATATATGCCTTATAAACAATACAGGACCTAACCTCAATAACTTTAAACTATAATAATAAAATTGTATCTTTCAAACTAATTGATTTATATAACTTAAAAAATTATTATTATATTATAACAATAAATGGCACATAACAGATTAATTGAATCAAGGAACAGAATATGTTGAAAAGTAGTATTACTGTTATTCTTATTTACTCAAGTAATGCTCTAGTTCTTTCTTAATTATTCAAGCCTTATAATTGTGCATAACAGAATTGAATTCATAGCAATCAAAACTGTAATAATTAAGTTAAAAAATGTACTGCTTAGTTGCAATTATGTAAAATTATAATCAGATATCAAATTTTGATTTATGAAAATGTAATGAAAATTAATATTTTTATCTTATAAGTTTCGAGCTGTCATGCATACATTCTAGAACCTATTTGAGACTAAAAAGAGAATAAAAATAATACACTGATTGTAAAAAGAATCAAGTTGAAACTAATTACTAGCTAAAGTCACTTTCACAATACTGGAATATTCTCACAAGTCTACATGAGTGAAGAATCAATCTTTATGAACTCTTGCCCTGCAGTTCTTACAGGCTTGTAATATATAACTTTGCTAGGCACCAATCATCACCAATAAAGAATCAAGTGGCACTTACAAAAACCTAGCATACTCATCACTAGGAACTGTAAACAGTTCCAGCATAAATTCAGTGGTAAAATCTCTTGGCTCCAAAATTACAGGCTATTTAAATCACTGCAACAAAACTATTTCACAGCTCCAGCCTCTGCAGCTGCACTAAAACGGCAGGTCTCACGGGGAAAAATCACAGATCACAAATCGTAGGAAACGCGAGGAACTGGGTAACTCTACGTACGTAAACACTCCGGAGCGTGACTCGCATGTACAATGGGCTCTTCTTCCTCGCTCTCATCTAGTTAAGCAGACTGCAGAGAGAGCGATAATATCGTCGCGTAAGTGAGTATCGGGCGAATAGCTGGGAGAGGTTCGAGCGAGCGAGCGAGACGGAGCGAAAAAGACGGGAAGCAAGAGTGGCAGCAGCAGCTAACAGATTCCCGAGAAAACAGCAGGAGCCATACAAGAATGCAGCCGACGTTCCTCTCTGGGTGTTGCAGCAGCCTCGCCCTCTCGCTTTTTCTCTCGCTCTCTCTCTCCTATGCGACGTAAATAAAGGGACACCTTACACGGGCCTGCCTGCAGCGTTCTAGACACACTCACCTTCACTCCAAAGCTCGGCTGCGGCGCGTCGCTCTGCGATGGTGATGGCCTCGCGAATACGTATGCAGGCACTGCTAGGCGCGGACGACGGCGACGACGACGACGTCTTCGTTTCGTTTTCTGCACTTTATCGTGCGTACGTAAGCGGCCTGTGTACCACGCGCGACGACGACGGCGACGACGATGACACTAGTCACTGGACTATAATACGGTACAGTCACTGGATGTGTCGCCCCTCTCGCTCGCGTCCGCGAGGAATATACTCTCAACGCACACTGTACGATAGACGAGTAGGCGCGTGTGTACCACTGCCGTCAATTCGAGCTCTGTAGCTTCTCTTTCTTCTTGGCTTTTTCAAGCGACTTCTTTCTCTCGCTCTCTTGAATTAGTAAACTGTAATAGGTGCGTTTCCCTGGCGAGGCTTTTTCCCCAGACTTTAGGAACCCAGTCAGCAAACACGAGCGAAGTTTTTTTTCTAAAGATATGCTCGCGTGTGCGAACCGTTACAGCTGAAGCTGCTACTGAACCAGGCGGCTAAACCGAGGAGAGGGTTTACTGACCGTCACGGACCCTCGACCGAAATTCACTTTTCAGCCTTGTTTCGTTTCGTGCCAAAAAGTTTCAGTCTCGTGATTTTGACGACCAATGACGCGGGTTTTAACTGCGGCTTTTTTACGTCACGGTGACCGCGATAGTTTTAAAGTTTTTAAATGGTCATTTAAAAATGTTGCAAAAGTATTTAAATAATCTTAAGAATACGCACCTAATCTACGCTAGAAAATTTTTTAAGTAAGCCATAAATTTAGATCTGGTTTTCTTTTCAACAAGTAAAGAATTAATATACTTTTATAACCAAATTTTAATTGACAAGAAATAAAATGATTGAATGTTCAATTAAAATGGCAAACGTTTTTAAAATTTTTGTATTTATTTTTTTAATAAATAATCTGTTATGAAATTGTATTATCTTATTTTTCTTAATTCTAATAAAAATTGTTCACAATTATATTTATTTATAATTGGCGCCTTTGAGATTTGAATAAAAATGGATGTTTTTATAGGTGTTCAAAAAGTTTGTCCGCTACACATGTGTACTTCGTAGTAATGTTACTTCAGAAAATTTAATAATTTTCTCTGTTAAATAATAATTATGTTAAAAAAGTTTAGTATCATATCAACGAGGATTGTTATTACAAATATATAATTGTAAGTACAATTTTATCTATCTAATATTTTATTGTAAATAACCTAACATTTTTATAAACTCATAAATTGTTGAATTGCAGAAAAGTATTCGAAAAAATTAAATAAAATGTTATTGCAAACGATATTAAGACAATCTTTTTATCATGCAAGATCAAAAAAAGCGTTTCTTGTCAAGAAAGTTTGCAAATTAAACATAGATTGCTGTAAAAGAAGTATAAGTTTGACTGTAAAACATTTTTATTCTAAAGATGTGGAAGATTCAAATTCAGTATGTAATGTGGGAACAATAGGACACGTAGATCATGGAAAAACTACTTTGACAGCAGCAATTACAAAATACTTAGCTGATAAAGACAAGAATTGTAAATATGTTTCTTATGATGAAATTGATCGTGCACCTGAAGAAAAAGCTCGTGGTATTACCATTAACATTGCTCATGTTGGTTATCGAACTAAAAAGAGAAGGTATGCTCATACAGACTGTCCTGGACATTTGGATTTTATCAAAAACATGATCAGTGGAGCATCACAAATGGATGGAGCTATTTTAATAGTTGCAGCTAATGATGGTCCCATGCCACAAACTTTGGAACATATCTTGTTAGCTAAACAAGTTGGAGTTAAACAAATGGTAGTTTATATAAATAAGGTATGTATTTAAAATATTTATTTATTTTTAAATTTTAAAAAGGTAAAAATGCCATTTTAATTTACAGGCAGATCTTGCTGATGAGGAAATGTTAGATTTGGTAGAATTGGAAGTCAGAGAATTATTAGAAACTTATGGCTATGACAGTGAAAATAGTCCTGTAATAAAAGGTTCAGCTACATTGGCTTTAAAAGGAGATACATCAAAATATGGAACTCCATCTGTACAAGCTTTGCTTGATGCTCTTGATGATTATATTGAATTACCTAAAAGAGATTATGAATCTCCTTTTATCTTACCTATTGACAATATCTTCACTGTACCAGGCAGAGGAACCGTTGTTGTTGGAACAATTAAAAGAGGTACTTTAACAAAAGGAGCTGAAGCAGAAATTTTAGGTTTTGGTGAACGTACAAAAACTGCACTTTCTGATATTCAGGTACTTTTTAAATAATTACAATTATAAAAGTAATCAATTGTATCTAAATTTAACTATTTTTATCAATTATTTAGATATTTCAAAAAAGTGTACCAACTGCTTTAGCTGGTGAAAATGTTGGTGTTTTACTGAGAGGTATAAAGCTTGGTTCTGTTCGTAGAGGAATGTGGCTTTGTCAAAGAAATTCGCAAAACTTTAGTAACCATTATGAAGCTCAACTATATTTATTAGATTCTTCTGAAGGAGGCAGGAAAAAACCTCTTCCGGTAATTACAAAGTATCTAAAGTTTTATTCCTTTTATTTACTTTTGACTTAGAATCATTATTATTTTTCCAGCAAAATGGATATTGTTCAATTTTATACAGTTCAACATGGAATATTTATACCAGACTTGATTTAATACTACCAAAAGGTAACAGTATGATGATGCCTGGTGAACATGGAACAACAAGATTAACTTTACTTGATCGTATGCCGTTAATAGAGGGCCAAACATTCACAATAAGAGAACAAAAGCAAACAGTCGCAACTGGAAGAATAACTAGAATTTTAGATACAATTCATTTTGATAGAAGAAAAATGAACAAAATAGAAATTCCTGGTATCACTTCATAAAGATTTTATAAAAATGTGTATATATTGTAATAAAGTTTTCTTTAAAAATTTTTAATTTATCAATTTTAATGTTATTTACTTATCCTACAAGTTTAGATAAAGAATAATCAAGGAACTTTAATTTAATAAAAATTTAAAATTTATTGAAATTTTTGTTTATTATACTATCTTACTTCTGACAATTACTTTTCCTGTTGATGTTTTCTTTGAACGAGATTGTGATTCCAATGATGGGTTTACAGTTAAATGTCGAATTCTTACGAAACAAAGGGTACTTTTTTTATTAAAGAACCAACGTAACGTATTAACATATGTATATGTATATGACTATCGAGTTTATCGTTCGAATGTAGAAGTGTTGTTCTTCTCTCTCCCTCTGCTTTTCTTTCTGTTTTTCTTGTAAATGACGTACAGTGCGTGTATGCGTAGTATATTTACAGCCTAGCTTCAAAATATACAACACATGCACAAGATTCAGCGCCGGTGCAGCAGCTGTTACAACTAATTAATAGTGGTCACGGGTGTTATTCGGACCGTACAATGTTTACGCATTGAAACCAGCCAAGAAATCTTTGACGACTTGCTTCAGTTTGGAGTCTGACGCTTCACTGATGACGTTCTCTTTCGCGATGGTGGCCAAGAGATCCTTTTGGGAGGCTCTGCAAAAAATTGATAAAGTTCAATTAAATTGTTCGTAAAACGAATTCTTTTACTTAAAGATTTCATTGAACTTACTTGATGTGGGCAAGGAATTCCTTCTCGAAAACAGTGATTTTGGCGGGGTCCATTTTGTCGAGGTATCCTCGGACACCGCAGTAGATGACTGCGACCTGCTCTTCAATAGCCATAGGCACTAAAATATTTTTGAATAATAAGATTTCTGCGTCTTTCAAGAATACAAAACAACTTTTGAATTTATTAAATAACCCATACCATACTGTCCTTGTTTCAACAATTCGGTAAGACGAACACCACGGTTCAACAGTTGCTGAGTGGCGGCATCCAAGTCAGAACCGAACTGGGCGAAGGCGGCGACCTCACGGTACTGGGCCAACTCCAGCTTCATGGAACCGGCGACCTACGTTAACATAAATATTAATTTTTCACTTTTATTTCGATGCTCATAAAAAGTAAACAAAATTTTTTATTAAAAAGATAAAATACCTGTTTCATAGCCTTGGTCTGGGCAGCTGATCCTACACGGGATACAGATAGACCGACGTTGATGGCTGGTCGGATACCTTTGTAGAACAACTCGGTTTCCAAGAAGATCTGTCCGTCAGTGATAGAAATGACGTTGGTGGGAATGTAGGCTGATACGTCACCAGCCTGGGTTTCGATGACGGGGAGAGCAGTGAGGGAACCACCACCCAAAGACGTGTTCATCTTGGCGGCACGCTCAAGAAGACGGGAGTGAAGGTAAAATACGTCACCGGGGTAGGCCTCACGACCGGGGGGTCGCCTCAGCAACAGGGACATTTGACGGTAGGCAACGGCCTGCTTGGACAAGTCGTCGTAGATGATAAGGGCGTGTTTGCCATTATCTCTAAAATTTTATAATATTTTATTAATATGGATTTCAAAATTTATCCAATAGAGCATACAAAAATTAAATTCTTATAAATTTCTCTAGCTTTTGATTCTAATAATTCTGAAAATAATTCCAAGTTTATAATTTTATTCTCTGAATTAGTCAGATCAATATTTTATCTGCTCTAGTATTTTCATTTACTTGTAAAAAAGGATTAAAGGTAACAATTATTCTACCTGAAGAATTCACCCATGGCACAGCCAGAATATGGGGCGAGGTACTGCAGGGGAGCAGCATCGGAGGCGGTAGCAGAAACGATGATTGAGTAATTCATTGCACCAGTGTCTGTAAGTCGCTTGACGATCTGGGCGACGGTGGATCGCTTCTGACCGATGGCGACGTAGATACAGTACAGTTTCTTCTTTTCCTCACCGGCGTCGTTGAAACGCTTCTGGTTGATGATGGTGTCGATGGCTAGAGCAGTCTTACCAGTCTGTCTGTCACCAATGATCAGCTCACGCTGTCCACGACCAATTGGTACAAGGGAGTCGACGGCCTTGATACCAGTCTGCATAGGTTCTCGTACAGATTCCCTGCAAATTAATATGAATTGTTTAAATCAATCGATTCTTTGATTATTCTTAAAAAAACTGAAAATGATTGTATGCATACCTAGGAATGATACCAGGGGCCTTGGTACCAATACGGAACCTAAGTTTGCTGCCCAGGGGTCCCTTTCCATCAATGGGGTTACCCAGAGCATCAACGACACGTCCCAGAAGCTCCTCACCAACAGGTACATCAACAATAGCACCAGTACGTTTGACAATGTCACCTTCCTTGATGTGCCTGTCATTACCGAAGACGACAATACCAACGTTGTCAGGTTCCAAGTTCAAAGCCATACCCTTTAATCCAGAGCTGAATTCCACCATCTCGTCAGCTTGAATGTTCTTGAGACCGTAGACACGGGCAATACCATCTCCAATGCTGAGCACACGGCCAGTCTCTTCAAGGTTGGTCTGGGTTAAAAATATTTAAATTAGTAAAATTCTTTTCTGACATTATAACAAATAATGTGTATTCATAGTTTAAAAAAAAATTTTACTTTTTAAATAAAAAATTTTAAGAATTACAAATTAAAGTTTTATGTATACTTTAAAAAATCTAATTGATTATAAATTAAATAAATAAATGATAATCTACTTTTGCTTTCTTTAGTACCATAAATAAAATATCCAATTCTTTTTCTTACGTTATATAATATACTCATAATGACTGCAAAATTTTATATTATATTTATACATCTATTTTTAACTTGCAAAGTATATAATAGGTTAAAAATAAATTATTACTTCTTAAAGTGTACAATAAATATCATCAACTAGATTGTAAAAACATTTGATATATTTAATTTAATCGAATTTAGTGTTTACCTTTTTGTAAACCTAGTATTCATTTTTTATGAAATAAAGTATTAGCAATTGGTAAAACAGATTGATCATTTCAATAATAATTAGATAAAAAGTAAAATGTCAATTCCTTCAACTGTCATGTTCTCCATGCAATTAATGTGAGTTACTTTTTTGAACAAGTGTCACTGACTTTTATTAGATTTCACTGTCATTTCTTCAAATTTAATATCCAAACATTTGATACTATCTGAATGTCATAATATCACAAATTGAAAAAGCTCTCACCTTAGTGGTTGTGCCGAGGATACGTTCCTCCAGAATGGAGGAGATCTCAGCAGATCTGCGGCTGCAAGAGACATGGTATTTCCTAGAAGCTACCACGGCAGGCCAGCTCACCTGGAACCAAAAATTCATCAATCAACATCTCATGTGTGCTATTCCCTACTCCATCCACTGTGCTTCACTTCAAAATATGATCATTACATAACTGCTTCTAAACCCACACAGACCGTTTTTCTCTCTATGTTTATGTAATCCGTTCTAAACTAGAGCTGCGTACAAAACTCCCAACCCCTTTCAAAATTCATCAACTTGACACATTTTTGTCAACAATAATTTTAAAGTAACAAAGATAAGTTCGAAATACGGGCAAAAATGTCGACCCCCATCCCCCCTACGTTCTCAAGATCAATTCGCGGACACAGTTTGCCACGCCGACCGCTCGTACTTTTGCCACTGTAATTACGAAAAATCAAGAGAAACCAAGGGCAAATAACTTACCTGAGTGCCGGGCAGTTGTCTCGCTACCGAGGCAGCAAGACGTACGGTCAGCAGGGCCATGGCTTATTCACTTTTCAAGCACGAGTAGATTTCCAACCCGGACAACGTCGGAGGATGAAGAGCGCTTGAGAGGAGCAGAAGAACGAGGGAGCCGCCGCTGCAGCAGCGCCCCACCAGTTAACGTAACTTGTCCTTCTCTCTCGCTCGCACTCGCGGTGATAAGCAGTCTTTCTCTTTCGCTCGTTCGTCTGACTGTACGGCGCACGTCAGGAAGTGCCGGTCGCGCCGACTGGCCGACATCGATTCAGCCCGAAACCCGTGGGTTACTGTAATGGTTTCCGGTTCAAGCTTTTTCCACTGATTCTTCGAAAGGATTTTTCTTCGTAGAATAAAATTTTATGGGACTTAACTTCTGAAGATTCTTTAAAAATGTTGAAAATGTATAATATAGTTTTAGAAAAGGGTTAGAGAAGACCTTGGTTATGATACACGTAGTGGTGGAGATTAAAAGCGCGAATGTTCGAATCGCTTTGTATCTGGCTTACATTTTTTTTTTTATTATTTCAGCGGGCAGTCCTTTTCAATTTTTGCTTACAATTCAATTTGTTTCCTGGTTATCAACCAAGTGATGCTTTCATTGGCGTTTCTAAAGTTTTGGAAAAAATACTTGATAAGGTAAAGAATAATAAAATAAAGTTCTATAAAAACGCAACAAGTTTAATTAAATATAATTGATAATTAAATAAATATTTTGAATTACATTAGCACTTTAATTTAAATGTTTTTTAGAAGGATATAAAAACTGTAAATATACAAATGTATATGTAAATGAAAATATAGTTTAAAAAATATTGTAGGGTTCAATGAGGGTATATGTATCTGGATATAACAAGACAGAATTAATTCAAGAATGTGATTGTAACAAAATAGTTTTCTATTTTCTTTAACATTCAGAAATATTTTATAAATGCAATTTATAGAATACAAAAGCACTTTTGCAAATTATCACTTATCAAATGCTCTTCTCACTTTTGGCATGTCTCAAATAATTGACATAAAAACACTGGCGTCTTGGGTAATCCTTAAAAATATATACAGTTATATCGAACAAACGTTATAGATCCTCATGTTCCATTGATTGCACATTTTCCGCTTGACTGTGTACATATTGAATAAAGATTTGTTCTATTTAAGGTTCCAACGGTATTGCATAAATATCATTTAATTAACCCATTCATGTCCATAATAAATAGATTTAATGATGCGTTTTTGCTGATAATTACATAATATCACATTTTTTTGTTAAATCTAAGCAAATACATCCACGAAATTGACAATGTTTTTCTCTTTCTTTTCTTTATAATTTTAGTACATCTAAGTTTATTACGTGCAATAGTGCTAATTAGCAACCAGTGCCAACAAATAAATAAAAGCTATAATTATTTTTACAGTGCTAATTTTGTTAATCAACAGAAACTACGCTCTGTACAATCAACCACTGATTTTCAAATTTACAATTCAAATGGGCAAAAATGGGTTAAAAAATGCACTTACACTTGCATATTTAAGTATGCAGCAACAAATACTCGCAAAATTTTGTTTATATTTTCTATTGTCGTCATACTTAAGGCGTCTCGATTATCACCAACTGTATGCCAAAAAGTAGGGAATGGATATGGAATTAAATGCAATACTGGAACATCTGAAAAAAGGATAAAAATTTATATAAAAATAATTTTTATAAATTTTATTATTCAATATTCATACTTCTTTCTAAAAATGGAACGTGATCATCCTGAATTCCTGCAGCAACAGTAAAATCCTGGAAATACTTCTGCTGTGGTCTTCCATAGGAATATTTTTCAAATAGCCTCATATCAGCTAAAGTTTTTTCAGACTTTGACATTAAAGAGTACCATTTTGTTGTATCACTAAAGTAATTGTAAAATGTTGGATCTGGAGCACCAATTAGATCCAATAAAACAAATAAGTCCTGTAAAATGAAAATATATAATTAATTAAATTTTTTTACTAATAATCAGGTAACTTTGTAAAATGAAGAATAATTACAATCTTATCTAAATCAGATATGCCAATTTCATTTCCATAAGTATTTCTGGTATTATGCCATTTTGCTGCTAAATTTCTTGCACCATATATGGAATCTTTAGGACCCCATGCTTTGAAAGCTTCTTCACCATCAAGGAAGAGCAACATTAAGCTTACATCATTCTGTTGAGCAGATACATTTTTAAGAATTAATAATTATAATTTAAATAAAAAAAGTTTAAAAAACTTATGTTACTGAATACTTACATCTTTAATAGAGTTCAACTGTTTTTGCATAACTTTAGCTAAATTAATAAGCTGCATGCATGGTACAGCACTATCAGTAGCACCAACAAATTCATATTTTGTTTCATATTTTGAATCATAATGACATGCTAATGTTAAATATCTTTTAGCATTTGAGTTTAATCTGGCAATGATATTTTCAAACTTCAGTTTCCCAAATATTGGGGTACGGTCTTCAAATTGATCAGATTCAATAGACCAGCCAAGATCTTTTAAGCTAGTTTTGATGTACTAAATAAATAAAATAAACTTTACTACATTAATCATTAAACTTTTGATTTTCAAAATTTTAAAATTTTATGAATAGTTTTTACCTCTTTGACCCTTTGATGATTAGGTGTTCCAACAACTCTTACGACACATATGTTATCTAAGACTTCATTCATGTGATTTACATCTGTTAAGCTTGCTAAAGTATTTATTTGAGTTTGGTTTAAGTTACTTGCCTTGTGCAGAAACTGAAAAATTTTAAATTCTTATTTTATTATAAGTGTAAAATGGAATAATAATAATTTTAATTAAGAATGTATTTATTAAATGATGTTTGTTAACAAAAACAAAGATATTTTGATTTTACACAATAGAAAATATTTATTCAGTAATAATTAACTTGTCATAAAAAATTTGACTTGAAAAATATTTTAAATAAAACAAGTGTTATTTAAACAATTGTTAATATAATTTAATAAGTGTACACCTGTATAATCTGTATTCTACAAATAGATAACAATCATTTCAACAAAATTTCGTAACTGTGTAAAAAACTTTAATATTTCAACAACAATTGTAACACTTTGCTAGACATCAAAGCAAAATAATGTTTTGAGAAAAATTGAGAGAAAGTGTCAACACATCGGTTGTTTCTCAACATATAACCTCAAAAAAAACACTGACAACAGCACTTCTCAAAGAAGAAAAATTAACCGTTACCCAAACACCAGAAAAACCTACAGTCTCACCTTAGCATTTCTAAAAGGCACCTGCCGCTGCTGGGCAGAAGATTGACAACAGGCGGCAAGGATAGGCAGGAGCAACACAGCGACGTGCCTCTTCATGTCGTGAAGCAATATCGCTCTCGCAGGTGGAAACAGGAGCGAGTGTCGCAACCTCCAGGAGGAGCAAAGCGACGTGGTCCTTCCTCGGCTTGGACTCGCGCGCGAATGCTGCGTCCGCTTGGCTTTCCGCTCACGTCTTTCCTCATGCCGACGAAAGGTGGTGGTATCGATTCCGACGCATCGCGTTGCGTAGGAACTTTATCGGCTTTACCTCGAAACCCAGCGGGGGCGGATTTTTCTTTCTGCCCGAAAGCCTTCGGCTTTTCACGTTAAAGTAATCTGTAATTGGCTGAAGGATAGGGGTGAGTCAGCTGATCGGAGAGTGGGTGGAACCATGGTGGAACTGAGCTGGGAGGTTAAGTGGGGCAGATAAATTTGTTGAACGCCTTATGCGCCTGCGCGAGCGCGAGTGAGGAGGATGGGGACTTTCCCGAGTTTGTTGTTTGTTCAGTTGCTTGTTGAGTTCAGCTAGATATCTTATTACGTTTTTTTCAGTGTTTGAATAAGGATTTTTTGATAAATTACAAATTTTAATAAATTTTTTAAGTTATATTGAAAATATTCATTAACTATATGGAATATTCTGATGTTTAAGAAGAATCAATTTTGGAGTTTTTTTTTGTACGACATATTCAAAACTAGGAGGAAGCAATTATTTTGTTCTTTTGGAAATTGCAGATGAATAATCAGTGAATATGAAATAATTTTAACGACTCTATTTAAATTTACAAGGTCTTTATTTGCGAAGATTGAGTTAATATGCAATGGTAATTTCTATTGGTGCAATAAAATGTATTTATTACCTATAGTGACGACCTTTTTCAATTTTAGTATTGAAAATGTTTATTTAAAAAATTCATATTCTCTACAAAACTGTCTGCTGTACTTGAATTTTATTTAATTAAAACATTTCCGCGGAAAAGAAACGGAAACCTACCTTGTTGTTTATTTCTGCATCGAGAAATAAAAAACTTTGACGTCCTTATAATTAAAGTGAAAATTGCGTAGATTCTTCCTTATCTAATTTTATATTGCGTAACGTAGCAAAAGAATATTGTAATAATTATGTTTTATTTTGTCATTCATTATCGTTTTGTTTTTTAACGTTTTTCAAGATAATAGGTTTAATTTGTTATAAAGTAAATTGTTAGAAAACATTTAAATATAATTTTTTTTATACTTGAAAGCGCGAAAATACATTAATAAAACTATTATCTACATACGGAAGTTTTGAGTGTATTAAATAGTTATGTAAGGAGCAAATCAACATTCTAAATAAAAAGCTTCTAGTGCTGAAAACAAATTTTCCACTTTCATTTTTTTTACAAAAAATTTTACTGTTTTATCTTTAGAGATTACTGAATTTTTTTGCGACTCCTTCTATTGTTCGCGGTCAACAAAGTATTTTAAATACTTTAATAACTTTCTTTGAATTCACAGTACTTTCTATGAGATGTAATGAAATAGGAAAGGGAGTGAGGGTAAAATACTTGAATCCAATATACTTACACGTATTTATTAAAATTTTTTAAATTTATTAAATTTATAAACAGACAGAAATGAGACGATGTGGACTATGACGTAGTTTAATCTGTATGTTACGAAATGGTACATAAACGAAAATTAAACAAAGTGTATTTATATATAAGATACAATACATTGAATGTTGTAATGGACTCGTTTTTTGTGGTTTGCACATACATGAATACGCAGTGTCGTACAAAAAAAAAAAAAAAAGAAAACCGACGTTATTTTTAACTTCAGTTTTCTTTTCTTTTCTAAAAAATGTCAAGAAGTTCGAAAAGATTTTGCGCTATGATTACAAAAAAATAATTTTAACAGAAGACTCAATGAGGTCGTGACTATTTCTTAAAATCATAGAATTTCGTTGTCAAACAATAAGCAATGACTTACAACTAAACACTGAAATAAACAAAAAAAACCGAATTTTCAAACAACATTTCGTCATGTGTTAAAACAACATAAAACTATGATATTTATATCGATAATAATAATAGCACGACGAAAACTCTAGTGCGCTTATCCTCTTAGCTTACTTTTTACGTATTATCTTTAATATATATATAAATTAATATTTAATGAGCACACTTTTCTTGTCCACTTTACGCAGAAGTAAAGGTCGAACGAGCGCTCGGCATTATTTTACTTTTATTTCAGTATAAAAAAAAAAAAAAAACAATCTTCCTCCTTCCTACGTTCACAAATGTACTGAGTAGTAGTTCGTACATGAACATGTACGAGCTCGCAAAGATTGTTCAGCAGCGGGAAATCCAACGTTCGAGATCGCACAACGACAAAATTGGCAAAAGAGATTTTTACAGCTACCTTTTAAAAAATAACTCGGCGAATCTCTACTGGGTTTTTCCTCTGTTATCGTCTTTTTTTTCTTGTCTACAAAGTGCGTATATATATTTGTAACGTACGTGTCTATATGATTTTCCTGTTTTGGTTTTGTCAATGTGCGGAAACCGCGATGTAAATCGGTGATATTGCTTTTAGTCGTGATTTCATAACATGAGATTCTCGACACTACAGCGAAGAAGTACGTTTTTATTGCACGAAATATGACGTGTGTTAATAATGTTCCTACATTAAGTACAAAAACGGTTTATCGGCGCGATTTTTCGATAATAAAAATAAAAAAAGAAATAGTTACTTCAGTTCGAAAATTCACCCGAAAGGCGAAACGACGAGTGTTTTCTCGTTGAAAAGACATATACTTTTCCTCTTCAATAGTCTCAACAAACTATCCTAGAATAGCTCCTCTCTCAACTTAACACTAAACACATTTGATTTCCAAACTACATAGAACGCTAATTCCTACAGCAGTCGACGATCTTCGAAATACAATTGTCTTTTTTTTTTCTTTCGCATATCCTTAGTCATCATCAATAAAATTTTACACAGTGGAAAAATCATATTTTCTCATCGATGCATACATTTTTTTTACAGTCGAGGTAATCGATAATATCGACGGAATTGCTCGTACATTCAACGTAAATTTCATAATGTTATATATGTTCAATCAAACTTTTTGCCTACCGACTAGTATCGAGTTGAATCGATACGAAATTGATACAATCAACCTCGTTCGTTACCGCTTCAATAGTAACTTTAACTCGCATCCCTTATAAAATCCATTTGCTTAAAAACTCCAGTAACGAAAGCTTTCATCACACTCGCATTCCTATCGACACAACCGGGTACAATCAATAGATCGTCCTTATTCAAAATCACTAATCAGCAGAATCCATCGACAATAATTATCGATAGAATCGATTACAAAATTGGAGAGCAGTTGATCTTTGGAGGGATCAACGCGAGTCGTCACCGACCGTCGATAAGGTGTGTTTTTTGTTGAGAAATAGAAAAGACTTTATTGCTGTTGATATCTGATTGGCTGGCGGTCACCTCAATAGTTGTACGGTCCGTATCCTTGGGATCCGTGGTAGTAAGGTCCGGGATACGCTGCTGGAGCTGGATATCCAGCGTAAGCATATTGCTGCTTTTGCGGATACACTGAAGAATGAAAGATCGATTAGAGTGTTGCCTTTTTTTTTTAATTTTATTTGAGGTTTATCGCTACTTTGAATTGGTTTTACATTTTACATTTAATTGGCTTGAAAGCCAGCTATTACAAAAATTATAAATGTTTGTCGCTTTTTAATCAACAAGGTAAGGATAAAACTTTTGTTTGGAATTTTTCTTGCGCGTGTGAAATACCGACGTGAAATGCATTTTTACTTTTAATGCGACTCAGAATTTATTGGTTTTATAATCGTTATACAAAAATGATGCTTTATTCGTTAATTGTATTTATAAAATTTCATTGCAGAATTACATTTTCAAGAAGCTGATAATGTATTATAATATTTTACAACGTTCGATTTTATTAATAAATTTATACAAATTATTATGACAATTTATTGACGTGATTTATTTGGTTAATTTAAGGGATATTTAACGTAACAAGTGTAAGTAATGAGACAAACATGTTTTTAATCAATTTATGTCGGTATTTCATATTAAAACTTACAGAATGCAAATTAATGTAAACATTTTTTCGATTTCTTAATATCTTAGTATGAACATTTTAACAGCAATAAGTTTTCCTTTCTGTCTTTATATAAATTCAAAAAACATTTAAATATTATATAGTATAAACTTTAATTTAAAAAAGTATAAACTTATTCGTTTATTTCGTAAACTAAAAGTAAACAGTTTGTGCATCATGAAAGTTCTACTGAATGCAATAATTTTTACAATTGTTAAAATTAATTTTTTCAAGTTAATAATCAATCAACGATGTAAGTAAAATCGAAATGAGTTATATACCATGAATGAATTATTGACAATGCTTATTAATGAATGAATGATCTGATATTACATTCGAGCAGTGTTAGTCGATGAAAAATGAACATTCTTTTAACTGCACTCTTTCTGTATATACACATGAGCTTCCACATTCGATAAATCAGTTCTTTCAACTTCCTAAATCCGACTTTCCCGCGAAAAAGAAAGTACACCGTCGCCGCCGCGGTTTTAACTGCAAACTATAACGCGAAAAATTAGAAACATCCTCCGAGAGAAGAGGACGTAGCGGCCGCGGCGAGCGAGTTATGCGCGCGTAAAAAAGATATACGGCGCTTTCTACGCGATCGCGATAGAGCCGCGTAGTCGGATGAGAAAAGGAAAAAAAAAAAAAACTGTAGCCTCATCTCGCATAATTCCGTCTACGCGCGGAGAAATTTAACGAGCGTTCGAGGGAGCCTCGATCGCGACTCGTCTTTTTGCGCGTTTATTTTATTTACCAGCGCCGTTGCACCTCTCTCGGCTAAATCGTGCGTGACATGGTACACCGGCGCTTCTGCAGAAGTGGAGCGCAATTCGCGTCGCTTTGTGATACGGTGTTCGAGCCGGTAAAAAAACGAGAGCGATCGCGGTGATTGCGATCGGTTGCGGCATGTAATTGAAGTCGCGTTCTTGGCACTTGGATCTTCGCGGGTATAAAGATACTTTTGCGCAGCGTTTTCACGTTGTTTATTTTTAACTGTATATTATGTGTTATCGTTTTGTAATGAGTTCCATTATAAACAAATCGTAATGATTAAAAATTCCGGCTACCGTGAAAAATGTTTAAATCGTATAAGACAAAGTAAGCAAACGCGCGATTACCGCAATTTATTAGAAAATAAAAAACTCTTGAAAAACAAAATTATCAATCAACATGTACATTCTCTAATAAAAATCTCCATCGCGGCGTCACCTGCTGCCCGCAGCCGCGCATCCATATCCCGCGAGCGTCTGAAATTCGACGAGAGAGAACGGCGAAGAAGAAGAAGAAGAGGAGGAAGAAGAAGAGGCTGCCTCGGAGCGCGAGTAACAGGAGAGACGAAATTTAGGGAAGTGTGCCGCTTACTTTCCAGTCCGGAAGGCGGGCGACTGCACTTGTCCCGACGGTGACCTGCAGGCCGCCGCGCGTAAGTCGAGACGAGGCGACACTCGAGACCTGCTCGCTCATTCATTACCTATACGGCGGAGCGCGCCTTTCGGCCGAAGTCGTGCGAACGCTTTTCTTTTTCATTCTCCCCTCCCCTCTCCCTTCCTGCCCGGGAGGCGCGACGCTCCTTCATGGATACCGAGTGTGGCTTTGATTCATCGTAGCTTCGTCGTTCTCCACTCGGAGTTCGTTATCTTTTTTAAAGGTCTGGCGGCAGGGTTACGTTAAGCGTGATAAATTTAAAATTGATTTACCAGTAAAAGTATACTTTTAAAAGCAATCGATACTTATTCAAAACCTCTTTCTATCTAATCTCAAAAATGCAAATCAACTTTCGACAGTGAAATCCGGCTTCACAAATTAAGCTATAAAAAGTAAGCTACTAAAAGCGAGTCCGCTTCATTAGTCACCAACGAAAACTCTTCGAAACCCCATATCGCGAATTCGAGCTAAAAAAAATTTCGCGCGTCGCGCGTCGATCATCCGCGACCGGGCAATCATTGCGTGGGCGCTTTGCGAGCCCGGTATTTTATTTCCGTTTTTTTCTCTCCTTTCCGCGCTCCGTGCTCGTAGCGCAGCGCGCCGCTCTGGATAGAAAGTCAGCGCCGAGCTGGAGCATGACTGCGAGTCACACTAATTTTTACGGCAACCAGAGCGCGAACGCTCGCCCGAGCCGACCTGCACAGCTGGGGAGTAAAAGTATCGCGAGAGAGCCGCGGCAGCTGCCTTCTACATCGTGAATATCGAGCGAAACTCGGAGTCGGATCATAATAGGAGCGATGCGCCATTCGAGCTCCGAGCGGTTTACGATTTCCTTGTGGTCTCGGGTTCGTTTGCTTTTCGAGGGAATTTGCTATTTTTTCGAATATTTTTCGATCTTTTTTTTCAAAATTAATCGCGTTGCGTTGATGGTGGAAAGGTAGCACTTTTTTTTTATTGTTTTACATGAAAGTACGATTGTTAAGTTTCTCGAGTGAAAAGCAACGTTCCATAAATATTTGATCGTGGCAGCCCTGAGTTGTATGTAGTTTAAACCATTTCGAGGTAATTTTCTAGTTGATCAATTCTTTTAAAAGATTGTATTTTATAAAATATAAAATCAGAGAATCACCTAAAGAAATTTTTTAAATTTTAATGGAAATCTTATAATTTAAAATTGTAATTTACTTAATTAAAGAGCAAAATTTTAATAAACGTTCTAGAAAATTTTAGCGAGTTATTTATATTCTAATAATTAAAGATTAAGTAAAGTTGAAAGAATCATTATCGAATGTAGAAAAAGTCTTTTTATGCAATTTATGTTTGATGGGTTATCATTGTCACTTCAACCTTTATTTAATTAAATTCAATTAAATTTTGGTTAATATAAAAAAACTTGCAAATTCAGTATTAATGTTTATACAAACTTATTTTAAGGATTAATGTTTCATCTCAAATTTGCAAATCACTTTGCCTTAAATTTTACACCATTGAGAAAGCATTCAATAATTTGTATTACACAACGTAAAGTCGATGAAAATTTCTTTCAGTGAAAGTTCGAATCACAACAGTAAAAATTACGCATTAAACTGTAGCATTAATTTATGTAATTCTACGAGTGTATACTAAATACGTACCGCCGAGATACTAAAACCAAAAAAAGACTATTTTCAATTTCGCGACTACCGACGTAAAACTTACAAAAGTTACCGAGCGAAATCCCGTTTGAAAAAAAGCTCTTGGAAAAAAAAAATGTGATTTATGCAAAGTAAATGAAAATTCATAGAGAATTACTCGAGCGGATCGAAAGCAGCCACTCTATTAGATTCGTAATTTACATAAATATACCAGTGGTTATGTATTCAAGAAAGTTCCGCAGCAGCAGCTGCTAAGGATTTTTTCAATTTCCATAATAAATGCGATCGATAAGTGCACGGCGTTGCTAACCTTTATATAGAATGCGTACGCCCATTAAAATCTACAAGAAAGTCACCTTTACGCGTCAGTTTAATGTCTAATTACCGTCGTGATTCACAGCTAAGCAGCCGGGGGATTAAAATCAAATCGAATCCTTTCTCGAATGGAGATAAAAATATATAAGTATATCTGTATGCATTCGCGTCCTTGATTAATTCAAATAAAACTCTCAGGAGACGAGTTCGAGGAGGTCTGTGTTAGTAAAAGCTGGGCGTAAGAGTAATCTGGGGATCGGAAGGAGGGCTCACCGATAAAAAAAAAACAACAACGGTTTCCAAACAAAATAACTGACGTCCCGACAATGTTTTTCGAAGGCTTCGAGTGTTGCGCTTTTAACGCGATGTATAAATTAGAAACTATATTGCGGGTTGGGATAATGGCCTTGTGCTCCCGTTACCGCTCGCGTTTGAAGGATATCGCGCCTACTGAATCAATTTAATGCTATCTATCAGGAAGATACTTGTACTTTGCATTCAATTAAGAATTAATGAACGTGTTACAGTTCATTCAATGAACAATTTTATTGAGTTCTATTCTGCAATTCTAAATTACGTTAATCTTTTGTACATAGCCATTAGTAGTTATAAATTAACATTGTTCAATTTATTGTACGTGACAGTTAATATTGTTTGGGTTTTTAAATATCGATTCGCTTGTAAGTTTATATAAAGCAGAATTTCGCCCACTTGACTGAAATCGTCAATCGATTTGCAGTAAATGAAAGAAACCTGCTTTAACGGACGGAAGGTACGATGTTGCACACTAAAAATCCAGCCTGCCCGCGGATTTAGATGCAAATCGCCGTACTGAGATGGTCGGGATTTTCGGTAAGAATGAGAGGAGGAAGGTCGAGGGGGTTAAGAGTTAGTATTATCTATGGGGCTTCATTAATAATGTTAAGTAATACCAGGCATGAGGTACTGCATGTTCATGGCCTCCTCGCGCATTCTCTCGCCCCTTAAGCAAATCGCCGCCGCGCTAAAGAGTATAGCGCTGACCAACGACCAACCGACGCCGACCCAAGCCACCACGTACGACCAGTCGTACGAGATTTGTGAGTGGTCCTTCAGGACCTTCAGGCCCAATTGTGTAGTAATTGTGTGCGGAAGGTAGGTAGTAGTAGTAGCAGAGAGCCAACCGTATACAGAGCGAAACCAAGAACAACAACAAAAAAAACGACAAATATGTCAGAGATTTCTCGATTGGGATCATTGACCTGGCATTATGTACTGGACGTTTTGGGCCTGCTCGCGGGCCCGCTCCTTGCGCAGGCAGCTCGCCGCTATCAGGAAGAGCGTCATCGCGCCCAGACACATCGCCACGCCCAGCCAGGCCAGGTAGAACGACCAGTCGTACCACTGGGCCGTGTGGTCTCGCAGCACCTGGATTATATCGTTTCGGTTTCTCTCTTTTTTTCTTCTTCTTTGTTTAGCTTAGCTTTTAGAAGCCGAGTTCCGAGATTCTGAGCGGCTTGACCCGTTCGGCGCGTTTGCGAGGAGACGAACAAATATCGGCTTGGAGATTCCTTTTTTTCTTTTCAAATGATATAGTTTTGCATTTTATGGGTTTCAACTGTTTGTTGATTTATCAATTGGAACTTTGACTGTTTCAGTTTAGGTAATATTATCTCATGAGTTTTATTTAGGCTTGAAGAACCAACTAATTTTGTCTTCTTACAGCTTATCGAAAAATGGAATAAAAAAGAATGGATTAAGAATGCCGCTTTGAATAGTTGTATCAATTTAGAATTCAGTTTATACTGAAACCTCTAATTATTTTGCGTATAAGTTTTAAATATCATTGAAATTTAAAATTTTAACCAACTATAAGTAACTCATCCGGTATACTAAGCTTGGAATTTCGGAACTCGTCCATTTCTCGTCTGAAAAAATTCAGGTTAATTGGATCGAGTTAATAGAATCTGCTTCCTGCGGTTTTCCTCCAGTTGATCCTTCTTCCTGGTGGCATTTTTTGCTGGCACTGAAAGTACTGCATTCTTTCGAGCGATTCTCACTTTTTTCGAATTTTTTTCCTCCGTGTTCCGCTTTAAAGATTATACAATAAAAACGTGAGCAAACACTAACCGGATAATACTTTTCAAAGTTTTTTTTTAACCCTTGAATTGACTCTTCATTTTTGTCAAAGGCATACTTACAGTCAATTAATGGACTATTCATATAGGAATAAAATGAGAAATCACTTTAAAGAATGCTAAATAAACTCCAACAGTACTGCAAGTCGTTAGTTTAAATCTACCCAGCCGGATCGTCCAAAATTCAGATCGATGTACCACTAAAGCAGAGAAAACAATTTCATCCTCGGAAGACCGAATCCAAACGTTGAACGATCCGTCGTCGATCGCTTCCAGAGCCGCCGCCGATATCTCAGCCGTATTTCGCAAGGAACTCGCGGTACCCGTCGATCCATAGCCGGCAATTTTTCTCCCCGATCCATTGCGACAGCTACGACAACGTTCGAGACAATCGGCGGCTCCTGAAACGCGCGTCAGCGCGGACAAAATTGCCGTATATATACCCGACCCACGCGACGGACGCGGTATTATTCATCCTTCGCGGCGTAATGAGAGGGCTTTGAACTTACGCTGCTCCACTGCTGGTAGTACTCCTCGCCGACCAGCTTTTCCTTCTCGTAGTACTCGACTCCGTGCCACAGACCCATGCCGCCGGCGCTCAGTAAGCCTGGAAAGATTTAGGTTCGAGTTTAGTTTGTAATAGGCACGCGTTCTTTTATTTTTTAATATTCATCAGAGTCTTTCTGGTTTTTTAAATTTTCATTTTTGTGCTAATTGTTTGCACAAGCTATGGTAATGCGAGCTGGAATAGACAGTTTTAGCGTTAAGTCCTCGATGATAATGCTTGCAATGAATCGTAAATAATTGTGGTGCAAGTTAAGCTGTGATTAAACTGCGATGGTCGTAAAAAATTTTGAATAAAAATGTCTAATTGCTTGAAACTAAGATTGGCACACGACGTTATTCATGAAGTTGCATTGAATTATTAACATTGACTTGTTGCATTTCTATTGATGAATATAAAAGGTGATTTTCTAAAATAATTACAGTGTCAGCTCTCAAAGGAAGTCTAATAAATTTATATGTTACGTGATTCTCATATTGCTAAGGGAAAAATGGCAGCTCTTCGTACACTGAAAGGAGGCGAAGCTTTGGCAGAAAGCATTGCGTAACGTACGAAAACTTTCTTTCATCATCCGTAAATTCAAACATTAAAATTTTTATTGTATTTAGTCAAAAATCAATAATATATAACCAACTTCAATAGGCAGATAAATTTTTAATTGATAGAAATAAAAAAAGCAACTTTATTCTACGAAATTCTTGCCCGAAATTAAATGCTAATTTAGTCATAATTAAGATAATAAGTCAACTGTCAAGAGCATCCATCACTCAACGTTCACTCCCAAGCCAATTATTCAAATAAGTTTCCTAAAAATTCAACAAAACCTAAAAATAAACCTACAAGCAAGGCTTTCGAGACAGAAAAAGAATTTTATATACTCACAGGCCAGCAGCATCAGAATAGCGGTCGCGGTTATGTTGCCGGGCGATCTCTTCCAGCAGCCGACGACGCCGGTCCAGAAGGCCGTGAAGATTGCCAGGAATCCAACCATGAACAGGGCGATCACCGATCGTCCCATATCTGGAGCGGATCGTCAATGTGTATTTTAATTAATAATGCCTCGCGGGCAAATAATCGATAATTATTTAACGATATTCAAAAGACGAAGATGCTCGAGTTTTTAGTCTGCGTTAAGCGAAATAACAAGCAGTGCACTCATTAAATGCAACCTTTTGCGTTCGGCGACTTTAATCTGTAATTGAAATCTCGAGAGATACTCACGGAGTCGGGCCATCGCGTCGTCCGAAAATCCTCTCGTCTGGTTCTCCTCGTCGGGGATGAAGTAGTCAATGTTCATGCAGTGCGTCTCCACCGGGCTCAGGTAAGTTTCCACTGCAACCAGAAGAACGAACGCACTTTTAGCCGGTGATTATTCATTTAAAAAAAAAAAAAAAACATTCGTAAAATCCGTTGCTCGCGTTTTGTTTTTTTCTTTCTTGCCGCGCGGGCCTAATTGCGCCGCGAAATTGCGAAAGTTTCTGGGTGGGGGGGGGAGAGAGGATAGAAAGCGACAGTAACGGCAAAATGTAATCGTCATTAACGAAGTCGGAAAAGTCATTTAGCCTCAGCCCGCGCACGAGCTGGGAAACCCAAATTGAGCTGCATCATAACCGCCGCCGACGCTTGGAACGGAGGCTCATTAAAAATTACACGGGGGCAACATTAAGGCTGTTTTTTTTTCTTTTTCCGGTAATGCTCGAATTAGTACTGCGTACTTTTCGTGCCTTAAAAAATTCTGGTTCTACATCTTTTATCAACGTCTCATTCCATTATACCGCCCAACTTGTCGCACCAATAGCAGCTACTAATTAATCCTAAACAGCTCGAGTCGAAAACGTCTTCCCGCGTGGCGTCGCGCAGAGTCATCGCCTCGCATCGCCGGCCTTACAACAGCCGCTAACAATCTCTCGCTACAGCAAAAAGAAAGAGCCGTCCGAAAAAGGAGCCGCGCGACTTTTCCCCCCCGTTCATAAAACGACGACGCATCCCGCTCGGCTCGACCCATCAAAGGAAAATCGCCGGTAGGCGGCGCGAGAGAGAGAGACGATTATGATGAAGAAACGCGCAGCTCTCCGTGGGCGGCGATGCGTCGGAGAAGGAAGGTGAGTTACGCGCGTACGCGCGAGAGACCTTGAAGGCGGACTGCAGGGCGCACCGCTCGGCAGCTGCAGCGGAGGATATAAGGAGATCGAACGATTTGACGAGCGCCGTTCGAGAGAGAGAGGCTGAATTAATCGGGAATTAGGTGGAGAGGTCGATTTGCATCGAGGGATGGAGAGTAATTGCCGGTTGCTCGACTCGGAGCGGACAACGTGGCAGCGGGGCTTGAGTAAATATAGGTGTGTCGCCTTGAAAAATTTTTGCCAGGCTGCGCACCGAGGAATGCTGCTAATGTGATAATTGGGATGAACCTTTGGAGGAACGGAGGTATGTAAGGAGGCTCGAGAAACAATTTCTTTTTAGCGTTTCATCGTCGGCTTTCTTTTTAAATAGTAAATAAAAAAAAATTTAAAACGACCCGAAACGCGTCCTTTAAAAAATGTATGTCAATACCGAAACGAAGAAAGTTATTTACATAAGAAGAAATTTCTCCCTCCCCAAAAGGCGCCCGGCCCCCTTTCAATTATTTAGCATTACCGCAGCGCGCCTTTTTTTTTATTCAATCCACTCGAGCCCGCGCGAAAAAAGCAAGAAAAACAAAAAAGAGCCTCTCACGAGTCCTCGCGCATCATTGCCCATCAGGACTCTCTCGCGGCGCGCACAAACGAGAGAAGAACGTTCCCACAGCCAAGAAGCAGGACACCGATATATAGCATACCCCAGAGACGCTCGCGGGCCGATAGATATTCCGAGCATCCTCAACGACTACGACCCAGAATGCGCCGCGCGCCGCCTCTCCTCCGCCGTGTCTCGCGCGGCGGCGAGGGAAAACCGAGCCCAGCCGCGGCGCGGCGTCCTTCGAACGGTAATCCGACGGCGCGCCGAGCGCTCGAGCCAGAAGGCGTCGATGCACACGGAGCTCGGAGAGAGAGAGAAAAGTGTCCGGCAAGTGGAACGAGAGTCTAGTATGTGTGGCTCGGAGGTGTGGACGCGGAGGAGATATTGGAGCCGAGCTCGATTGGTCAGCATGCGATTTTGCGTTAATGTGATTGTTTTTTAAGGATGCATATTGTACATTGATTGTCTTATTACCTCGCGAGTGAGGTATTTGATTTATTTATATAAATTTACGCATACTTTTTACTTGAATTGAAAGGTTTAAGGAGCTAAGTATTACGAATTTCAAGATCTGCCAAGGGCGGAATTGTGGTCATTGATGCATTTCAGATGTCTAATACGGCTATTGAAATAATTTTGAAGCTCAGCGTAATAAGAAGAAAAAAAGAAACACAGATGACGGAATGATCCGATGCCTCTAATGAAATCATTTCTTCGTACTGAATTTCAATGCGATGAATAAGCTTTCCCGTAATACACGACTTGCTCAACCAGAATTCGTTGGGAAATAACAATGAGGATGGCTACTTCGTAGGACGACGAGGTCGATCGCTGTGGTGCTCTTTGTGTATCACGAATTATGCTATGCGTCAGCTTGTAAAAATGAAAATGCGTAAGGATTTGTAGGAAGATTATTACGTCGGCGCCCCTTGAGAAGCTTATTAAATTTGTGAGGCAAATCGGTTCCACTCCCATTCTATTGTTTATAAACAGCAAGATTGTAACAGCGAAATTTTATAGCTGAATAATAGCCTCTCGATCGACTCCTGTATAACAATTAGTTTCTACAGCGAATTATGGAAGCTTATGGGTTACAACATTTATTTTTTTTTTCTGTTTAACGTACTGGCCTGGCACTTTGTTTCTTTAATTCGAAGCCTTTAAGTAGGTCGTTGTTGTAACCGTTGGGCGACGAAGCCGAGCTTCAACTGAATTTCAATAAAATCTTAATTTATACAGATGCATGGAAATTTGCCGCATTCTTTTGATGTAACAAGCCTCTCAAATATTTCATATTGATACTCGAAAGTGGTTCTGTTATGTGGCCCGGATAGCTGTGCATCTATGAATTCGACAGCAAGCAGTACCAAATGTATAAAAAATTTACTGCAGTATAATACCACGCATAATAAATAGTGGAGCAACGACGACAGCTCGCATTAATATATATATTCTCCGTCAGAACCGATAAACAGTTATGTATTCGAAAGCCTTAATTTATATACAGTTTAATCGCGTCTTTCTTCTAATTTTTAAAAAGACGCGGCGGTTTTACAACTAATTTATGGACTACCTAATAAATTTGTCGACTATTTTTGCTTGGTTAACGCGGTTCAATATCCAGCTCCGGTCCCGTTACTGTTAACTCATTTATGTGTAACATTTTATTGAGGAAGCACTTTGCCGCCGCTATGAAAAATAATGTATAACATAAGCCCGACTACATTAGTATCTAAATGTAGCGAATCGTGCCGTGTAGGAGAGACGATACGAATCTCGGCGAGCGACTGTGTTTGCAGAAAAAATTGAAATTGCATTTATATATGCATACCGACGACTTAAACTTTCATGAAAGGTCGCTCGAACGGATGGCGTTAGAATATATAAAATAAAATAGTTTCGTTATCTGCCGGTGCCTCATGAATAATGTAAGCAGACGTAACTTCCGTTAAGTCAATGAGCCGCGTGAAAAGTTTCTCGTTCGTTGTACAATAGACATTCCCGGGGAGCATTTAAAATCTCGGTTAAATCTCGAAGAGTCGCTAATGAACACAGATATGCATATACAGCACCCATCATCTTTTTGAACTCCCGCATTAGAATTCGATGCATTTAAAAAGCCTAATTACTTCGTCTCCTCCAACCTAATATCCCTCTTCCCGATTTGTCCAAACTAATCGCCGCGTCACCCGCGAATCAAGCCGCAACCTCCGCAAAGTAGTACACCACGATTCCCTAAAACTGTCGAAGCGATCTGCGCTTTTTCAGCGTGTCTCGGAACAGACCCGCGGAGCAGGCCGCAGCGACTAGGAAAGAAAAGGCGAGAGGCGGCGGCGCGGGGTATTATACAGTTACCCGCCGCGCCGCGCGAGTCAACGATCTTGCCCGAGAGAGCTGCGCGCGCGCCGCGCGTTGCTGCCTACTTTAGGCGAAACTGGATTTCGAGCCGCCGCTTTACGCCCGACAAGTCTTTCGTATATAGGGACTGGCTGATAGGGCGCGTATATATGAGTTTACGAGGATCGAGTCTCCGCGTCCTCCGTCTTTTAACGTCGGCCGTAAATTTTAGGCGGACTGCATATCCGGGTTCGGTGAACCGCCGGCGGATTTTCCCGCGATGGAAAAAACGAACGGGAGGATCGATAAAAGGTTCGTTCGTCAGCCTCCGTTCTCTCGCGAGGAGAGGACGAAGCGTTTTTTCCGCCGACGATCCGACGGAGGTGTGTTGTAGATCGAAATTCGCGCCGCGGCTGCAGCGAGCATATATATCTCGGCGGCTGTATACCCCATTATACGATCTAGCGGCGGTGTATTGTTTCCATGAGAAATGAACGCTGAACGTAACGATTTACCGTTCCCTGGCATCGGGAGAGCTCGAGAGGCGGCACGCGCGCATTTTTATATGCCGGCCGAGGTTTCGGCATTCCGCTTAGGCGCTTCCGGCGGCGGGACGCGTCGATGGCTTCCGCTAATACTTTTCCGTCGACGAGCGACGTCGCCTTCCGATGACGCGGCGATCGTTAGTGTCTTCGAATGGTGGTTTGCGAAAAATGGGACATTTAAAAAAAAATCATTTTCGAGTGTTATAAGAGACAATTTAATTGACGCTTAGCGATGCCCGCTTTGCCTTCGAAAGTTAGGTTTAGAGAGATCTTCAACGGAAAATTTTTGGGTTTTTCTATGAAGAGTAGAGCATCGTTATATCCGTATCTTGATTTTAGTAACCAATTTTCGAGCGTTTAATTGACTTTTGATGTGCACTTCTTTTAGTAGGGTTTAAGGAATATCAATAATACTGTCAATCTATAAAGTAGTTTTTGCGTGACTTAAAAGAGTTGATTTTGAAAGCTTCAAAGTAGGCAAAGCATTAAAATATGCCAGTGCGTAACGTCGTACGTTTAATAAATAGCCAATTTTACTGCACGAGCTACGGATAAATTTCTAAGCATTTTGATCACCAAATTGAAAATATTCCGTCTTCGAATTACAACTTTAATCCCTATATAACATTACACAGCAACATTTACTAATGTAATTAGATTTATTAAAATACCTCATAAATTACAACGGATTAAAACCGCTGTGAATGGAGTACACCTCGCACCACCTATCCAGCTCATTAACGGTACCCAACATAATAAACGAACAACAATCCACGACTCAGCCATGAATAATAAATATAAATGATCCACCGCGCACAACGCAAGATTGAATCTCGGCAAAGCCGCGGAGAGGCCCGAAGTTCGTCCGAGGAAGAAACGGCTTTCGGAAAATAGCAAATAACTCGCGATAAATTTCTCTAAAAAGCCATTTCGTAAGGATCCGCCAGGCAAAAGCCGCAGTCGGAAATTTCTCGTTTGCGTGGATTCAACCGTCTGCGGGCACAACGCACACCTTTCCCACGAGGAACTCGAGACTTCCGGAGCAGCCCGAGACACTTCTCTTTCGTATAGTTCGTCCTATCTGGGGAGGATATCGAGTCGCGGAAGCGTTTTGTAGCGGCCTGACAGAAATTGCCCGAACGAAAAGTTCGCTTCGAACGTTTGTATTATTTTTGAGGAGGAAGTTTAATCTGGCGGTTTATGTAAGAACGGGAGTCGATCGTAATAGCTAATTTTAGGATAATTGCTCGGAAGATGCTTTGGAATTTACTGCCATTGAGTTGCGGTAAAAATGATCTATTCATTATTAATAAAGTTGCGCGGAGTTCGCGGATTACTTTCATAAGAGAAGAGGCTTAAAATTAAGTATTATACATACAGAGAGAGAGAGAGAGAGAGATTGTTATTAAGTATTATGCAAGCACGATTAACATAGGCGGAAGAGCGCCGCTTTCTTCGCGCTTCGAGATTATTATATACAGTCGTCCGTATTGTATGCACACACGTAATACTTAATCACGAAATTACCGGTCTAATTAGGTTGGACTTTCGGGCGGAGGACCGGCCTTTTTTTCCGCGAACGTTAAATACATTGCGTCCTGCTCTAATTTTGGCCTCCTTATTTGGTCGGGTATTTGCGCGGGCAAGTTTTTTGCCGGAGGTAAGAGAACTATCGCGTAATCACTGCAGTCGCTCCAAATAAATGGGTAGATTAGCCGAGAGGTAATTATTGATTATGTAAATGAAAGCAAGTCGCGGCTTTCTCGTTTTCAAGACATTTTTGCATAAAACTTTGTATTTATCAATTCTTAACGGATGGCTGGAGCCGAGGCCTTGATATTTTTTTCTATACTTCCGTCCTGCTGCTATTTATAATTTTAAAGAAACTCTGTACTGTTATAAGATTCACGTCGGTTTGACGTAGTAAGAAATGATTATACACCGAAAAACAGTAATCTATATTAATAAATGATAACAATCATGACTTCTACGAATTAAAATAATACCAAGTTTTATAAAAACTTTTGCTTCTCTACAAATTTAATAATAATTCCCTAACCTATGGATCACAAATAGAAAAAGTATCCATTTAAAATTCAACTCCTCAATTCTCGTTCCGCTCGCACTTTCCAAAAAAAACTCAAACCCAATTTCCCCGATTTGAAGAAAAATATCCGGAAGGAGGTTCGTTAGCAGAAAACTCCCTCTCCTCTCCGGTATATCACGTCGGCCGTTAACGGTCCGTCCCTCGGCAATCATACCGGCGGAGCTCGAGCGTGACACCTCTCTGGCAGCGTCGCTGAGAGCCTCGGGAGCATCCCGGGAGAAGGAAAGAGAGAGAGAGAGAGAGAGGCGTCGAGTCCGTTAGGCGCACGTTTACTGATTTACATTCTGCGGACGCAGCCCGCGATATGAGCGGCCGAGAGCCGCTCTCGGTATTCCGCGGCTTTTATGCGCTCGAGGAACGATGCCCGGTGCGTTGCGCGCTCTTTCTTTGTACCTTTTCGCGCGCTGCTTTGGTACATTTTTTTTTTGTTCGAATCGCCGGATTTTACGGGGTTACCTGCAGACGCGCCGATGTGCCTCTTGGGAATTTTTTTGGATGGGTGTTTAACCGTTACAACAGGAAGGAGTCTAAATATTTGAGGCGGCAGTGTAAAAATTAGGCCGGCAATTAAGTAATGCGGCGGCGAAGGTTCGATGACGAAGAGGTATTTCCTCCGGTTAGGTGGCAAATTATTATTCCAACGGCTCAGGTGTCTTAGATGTAACGTTCTACTTTTTGACGCTTGATTAAAACATACTATAAACGTACTGACGCTGGCACAAATAATTTTTATACGAGGTCAAATATTCGGATCAGCATTTAAATTAATGTGACGCAAGAAAGTAAAATTTTAAAGAAGACAGAGGCATAGCTTAATAAAAGATTCACGAAGCTCAAAAGGCATGTAAATTAAGAATCTCAGCAGCTCGTTAAAAGTATAACAAAGATCTCGTAAAGAAAAGTGATCCTTTAGCACCTGAAAGCGATTGTCACCTGAAAAGCGACGCTCGAACAAAGGAAGGAAAAATAACACTCCCAGGGAGCAAAAAAGGCAATGACTCCGTCAAAAAGCTCTCGTTATTACACGAAAGTAAATGCGCGCGTTCGCTTAATAACACAAAGAAGTGAAAAGCCGCCCGCGGAGAAAAAAAAAGCGGAGAAATGATGACAATAATCATCCCATTGTGTTATAAATTCTGACGTTTTAACCGGGTTACGGCCCAGGCCCATTCCGACAAATTAATTTCACCTCCGCGGCGAGGCGTCGACTCGAAAAACACGACGCGGGACTCTCTTCCCTCTTCGGCGCGGGGCCGTTTCTGTTTATGCGGGGACTTTCACTCGCGAAAGCGACCGTAAAGGAAATATTCGCGAGTGTGCTTTACATCGAGACGGTCGCGATCCTCCGAACGTAATTACGAGGTGCGCACGATGCGTTTCTCGGGAGTTCGGTTGAAAAAGGCTGGCGGTCGTTTGAATTGCAATAGCGTTCTTTTAACAATTCGAAAGTTTCGTTTAATTTCGAGGCGACTGCAGGTCGGCTTTAAGAGTCAAGTCGAGCAGAGGGCATTGAAATCTGTTGACGTAGAAAAAAAGAAACGGGAACAATTGTATTCTAGCGAGCCGTGTTATGGGTGATTCCGTCATTTTTTCCTCGAGATCTGAATCTGAAGAGGGCAGGCATATATATGCGTCGTTGAAAACGGTACATTTTGATTCCAGAAATCGCGAAACACGTTTCCCGATCTTATCGCGAGAAAAAAAAAGGAGCATATATTTATAACGAGCTCGAAGTTTCTTTCCTTTTTTTAAGGAAGCAAACCGCTCAAAATCAGCTTACGAGCGTCGTTACCCTCCCGAGCCGTTAATTTTTCCGCGCCGCTGAGAAATTCTTCCATCGAAAAAGCTCCGATCTGATTACGCGGTGGAAAAAAAGTTTCTATTAAAACAACTCGCGGCGTTGCGTAAACAGCGGCGGCGTCTATTACCGCCGAAGTGAACTTCGTCTCCCACGGATCGGCTCGTGGAAAAAAAAAAAAAAATGACGGATAAACAAATGGATGGATCTCGAGCTGTTACGTACATACACAAGCAGCCCGGGTAGAAAGTCGTCCGTGTGTATATATATATACGCGACTCGCTGCGTTCTCTCATCTCGCGCTTCGGTGAGAGGCGCGCGGAGAACATCGAACGTTTTATGATCGACTCTTTTTCTCTCCGACGATAAGCATCGCGGATATTCGTTCGCCTTCCCCCCGCCCGCGCTGCAATTGCACGCGGATAATGTATATACGCAACGCGGTGTATTGTGCGCCTTTTTTTTGCGATTCGATGGCTTTTTCGGTCGAAAGTCAATGTTATCGGGAGATTTTTGTTTATGTAAGAGTTGCGCTGCTCTTTTTTTTTCTTTTACGCGGACGGAAATGATGCCCGATTATCTATGCGCGAGGGTATAATTAAGAGCTTTTGTTCACCTCCGGCTCGGACTTTTACTTTTGCGATAAATCGCAGTTGAATAACGAGTCTGGATTTCAGTTTAGGTTTTTGGCGCGTAATGGAAGTTTTAAGGATATTACTCAATTGAATTCGCGTAGCGATAAAATTTTACTTTTATCGCGCGCCTTTTTTATTTCAGTTTTCACTTGTAAATCGCCTGACTTTCAAACGATCGCCAAGCAGCCTTTTGCGCGTCGACTACTCGCCTATACGCGTGTACCGCTAAATCGAACCCGTTAAATTAATCGAAAAAGCGGGCGTTCGCGAACTAGACTCGGAGCAGCATAATTGCCGAGTAACCTTCTTGCGAGCCTCTCTCTCGCGCGCGGAGAGAGACCTGGCCCAACCTCATTAACCGGCAATGACTATCGAGCGCGCCGAGCGCAAACGTATATATGTATGTCCTCTCGGCACGCGCAGAGTAGCTTTTTGACATATCGACGGGCTGCATTTCCAGAACGACCGCGTCCCGTGGTAATGAAGGCTCGCGCGCTAAATCACTCTTATAATTTACGAACCGAGGCCCGCTGGGAAACCGGCCGGGCTTTCTTTCAGGTCCAGCGGGGGGACTTTCTATAAGGAGCTGCTTATCTGCGAATGAGCATGTATATATATATATCGGCTCTTAGCGAGGATGCTGCTTCGGTTAGGCGAAGCCGCGGGGATTGGCCAAAAGTCGTGTCGGGCCCGAGTCTCGGGTGAAAGCGCATATAGCCGTCGGGGAGTTCGCCAGGCGGATTTCGGAGTGACGGGGGATCGCGGTGAAGAGAGAGAGAGAGGCTTACCGGTGGGTGGTCGGTCCTTGGGATAGCATATCCTGAAGAGGCCCTGTGTCCTTGTGTAGTAGTAGTACTTTGTGTTCATCTGCTCTATCACGTGGCTCTGGTCTGCGTGCTTCTTGGCATATTGCTGAAATAGAAGGGATTTCGTTAGATTGCGTAATGTAGTAATTAAGCTTTTGTGTATTTAAATTGTAACTGTATCTAATAGAATTGTCGAATCGCGGTTTGACGTGCAGTATAATTAGTATTTACCAGGAATCAATAATTAAACGCGACTTAATATATACAATCGTAATTTCATTTTCCGATATCGCAGTGTCGCATAATCTTAAATCGCTAATCCTAAACACGTCCATCCAGCATCCTGGCGGCGAAGGTGCATTGAACTCTCATTCAACGTATTCATCCATCACGCACCACAGAAGCGACAAGCGAATCAATTTTTCATTCCGAGTCGCACCGATTAGACGGGAAACAAGCTCATCCCGAAAAGAAAAAAAAAACACCATCAAACATCAGACTGAATCAATGGGGGTCAATAGATTTTCATCCGCGCGTTCCTCGTAACCCGAATCCAACGAGGCCATTGTAGCCTACTTGGCTCGCGGTTTAATGCACCGTCATAGTCTCGACCCAGACAAAAGTATTGTCGAGATTGCGAGCGAGAGAAAAGAAGCCGCGGCAAATCGAGCGCCGCTTAAGGATGTCGCGCGACGGACGGGACGCGACTTTCTTGCCGTCGGGCACTTTAAGCGCCTGTCGCTGATAAAGCCGCCTGTCCGGCTGCAAGGTGAAACTTATTTAGCCGAGGCTATATAATAATGAGTTTCGCGCAATTCGAAGCGAATCAACATAATGAAGTCGTTAAGTGAAATTCCATTCGGAAAAGCGACAATGCCAATATTTAATCTTTTAACGAACTAATGAAGTTGAATTTTTCATTCGGAAATCCGTAAAACGGGCACGTATCGTATTCCCAAGGCGGAGGTATATTGCGAATTTTCACGCTGATTGGTTCCGAATTAACTTCGGCGCCGAAATCTAACGGTATACACGTCCAACGTCGGAGCGAAACTACAGGCGGCCGCGTTTGCGACGCCGATAAAAATCCCATTCCCTCGGCAATGGGAGTCCGCGCCGGCGGTGATTCGCGAAATCAATTCGATCTGCCAGTTAGGCGGCACACCGATTCCCTCCTCGGACTCCTTCGCCTTAGACGACTTCTTGCGCCTCCTTTTATCGATCGAGAGTCTCTCTGTTTAACGGCGTGAGATGAGAAAACGGTATAACGAAGGAGAGGATACGGCTGCACCTGCGATGATGCTCATTTTCAGATAGAATTCTTATTTTGAATGTGTTTTCATTTGAAAAGTTCATCGAACTTGTCGTTTAATTGGCTAAAACTTATGGAGACTATTGGTATGAAATATTTACAAAACGCCGGGGAAAAAAGTAAAATTAGAAAAATCTACAAACGAATGACCGCGTTATCCTCGTCGTCCAGGCGCGAATCTCTGCAGTACTTTTATCTAATCACAGACATTTCTAGACTGGCGCAGGCGTCCTAATGACGCACCGTTTTATCCTTGTACCTGCGTGGCCGCGCAGAACTCTCTCTCTCTCGAAGCCACGTGGATTTGTTAGCGTGCATGGGGGGGGGGGCAGAAAAAGAGACGAACGATGACGATAAGAAACGAGGGAACTGAACCGCGCGATGCGATGGGTGGAGAAAAAGCGATGACTAAGGGATAAAGAGGGTCCTTTTTTTTTTTTTTTAATTTCCGACCGAGTGCGTTTAATTGTTCGGATGTGCGTGTATATTTAATTGTTCCGAGACGTCCGACTAAAGGCTTGATTAAAGCTTCTGCGCGCCGACTCAATTTATTCCGGTGCCGCTTCACGTGAGGAGTACAGCTTTAGACTTCTTCGCGAGATGAGCCGTCGTAGATCTGTTTTAATTAACTCGGCGCTTATTTATTCACTTGCTGAAAGGACAAAAAGTAGGCAAAGCGAAGAATATATAAACAAGTTTTAATGTACGTCTTATTCTTTGAAGGAACGTAAAAAATTAGAATTTCTCAAAACGCAAAAGTCGCATCGCGTTTAAGCGACGCTACCCAATGCGACGTTCCCTTCATTTTCAAGATTCACCGCCGAGCTAAAAGAAGCCTCGGATAAGACGCCGAAAAAGGGAAAAGCGCCGAGGCGTCGCCGCGGTAATTCCCCGTTGCGACGAGTCGGCGCCGCTCGAAAAGGGACACCCGAACGAGATATATCTCATTTGCGGCGCGTCGCTCTTTTAAAAGGCTCTCTTTTCCCCGTGCGCACTTTCTGCCCCAGAAAAACTCTCCGTCGACGTGCGCGCGCGCCGGGGGCAGCTTCTCTCTCGCTTTTCTCTCTCTCCTCGGCAAGATCAGCCGGAACGACGACCGCGCGTCCGTCTCGATTTCTTGGACGAAAATCGCCGAGAAAGTTGCCGACTGCTTTCCTCTGCGTTAGGAAGGTTTTGCGCGGATGCACTTATTAGCTTTTAATCTCGAGAGGCGCACCGCACACCACTCGAAACCGAGGCGATCTGGTTTGGTGCTTCCGCCGGGGAGGTTTATCGAGGTTTCGAGGTGTTTTGATGAAAGCAAGCGGGAGGAAACTCCGGTTTTGCGGTGGAAAATTTTTGTGAATTTTAAAACGAGATCGGTAATTTTAGGTGGTTTAAATATTCTAGTTACATTTGAGCGGTCGAAATACTTTCTAAATTGGCTGAAATTTTAAATTATTTTACGGCTGAGAAAGCAAAAAATATATATTGACGTTCTAATTTGGTTTTATAAATATTTGACCTTTTTCTCGGTAAAAGTAAAGTGTCGATAAGAATCAATAATATACTACGTGCCACTTTTGCGAATCGACCGGCTAATTAAAGTGTTTAAAAAATATTTTTCCGCGTCTTTATTTCTAAGTAAGTAAATGATTATGCCTGCTTTTAAAAACGATTAACCTGAATGCATGAAAACATTAAGTACGACCATAAAGTGACCTATTTAGGTCCTTTTGATGGTCACTTTTCCATTTTACCGTCATTCTTTCTCCCCAAAGTATATTATGGAAGCTATTTTAAACTTAATATGCAAAATCTTAATTCAGTAAATCAATTATAAGTCAATAAATATGATTTATTACATAATCTATATTATGCATTCAAAGTTTGAATCAGCAGTGAATTGAGATGGCTTTAATCGCTGCTTAACTATCAATTACCTTAGTGAAATATAAGGCAATATAAATATAGAAACCTTTGCGAAGCCTTATTTAACACCATTTTCCAGATTTCCATTATACAAGCCACAAAGTTAAGATAATACTTTCCACGGAAGCGAGTAAAAAAAATAAAACCAACATCTCGGAGCGATAAGAAAAATCACGTACGAGCGCTTTTTGTACAATTACCGCTCCGCGACCGTAATGCACTCGGCGCGCGTACGCGAAAATTGCCGTCGTAATAACAACCATCTAAATTTCTTCATTCCATTACGGCGCACCGTGCATAATAATGAAACAACGTTAAACGACAGATTCGCAAATTGCGTTCCTCGAGAAACACTTGTCTCGTAACGACGCGACGATGCATCTCTTTCTCTCTCGTATGAGCGGCTGCCGATGCCAAACTTGAGGGTATCCCATCCAGACGACCTCCCGGCTTCGTCGCATTCCGACTTTCCTGCTGCCTCGTGAAGAAGCCGGAGGATGGGATTTCAACGATGCGCCATCGATTTTTAGAAGCGTGACGGCTCGAGGTGCCGTCGATATTGAAGATAGACCGTCGACACAATAATAGCTGCACATAGCCGTGGGCGCGTGCACTTGACCAACTAACTAAGCCTAAAACACGTTGCATTCGCCGAAGTACCGAAACGCTCCGGTGTGTCGAGGAGTAATTTCGAATTCTTCCGAGGCGCGCGCCGCTCGAAAAAAATCTGGGATGCTTTCTTTAATGGGTTATATTATTATTAAGCGCGAGAGCCGACGCCTTGCCACGCGGTGTGGCCCACTTTACTAATTTGGAACTTTTATTTATAGGCCGGTCTCGGTGGGTTTCTTTTTGGACAAGCGGCGGCCTTTTTTTTTTTTTTAATTAGGGGATTACGAAAGGAGGTGTGTTATCTTTTCATCGGCTTTGTTTAGAAGCCCGCGAGATTTTGGGATCGAAGAGCGAAAATAGCCCGAGATCATTAAGCTCTCCGGCTTTATTTATAAAGCGAAGCACTTGTTGTTAGTGTATTATACGGAGGTTTCATAAACTTTTCAAAATAGCTTTAAAAAACAAAAACAAATAAAAAAAAGTGGTGAAAAACCCATCTGCAGTTCGCGCGGGGCAATCTTTCTCGTGCCGTTTCCCGAACCAGCGGAGCGGCAGAAGCGTCGACGCGACGAATTCATTAGACGGATCAATTTACTCGAAAATTACAGCCGAAACCTAATTAAACCTCCGCCGCGGCCGCCGTCGCCGCCGCGCGCGTTTCAGCGTAATTAGCGCTCTCCCGTTCGGCCGCGGCGTCGTCATTATCCGCCGTTTCCTTCCGACAGGCGGTCGCGCGACTTTTCTTGCTCCTCTCTCTCTCTCTTGGACATTTTTTAGCCCTCGTCTCGTTTTTGAGCAGCCGCTTTGTGGGACTCGAAAAACTGGTATGCCTCCCCGGAGTGTGTATGTGTGCCTATGCAGCGTAACGGGACGTTAGCTGCTGCTGCTGCCGCTGCTTCGGCGGAGAAATTTTTTAACGTCCGGCAGGTTTCTTTTTTTTTTCTCGAGCCGCGACGGATGGCCCGTAACGAGCGTTTAACGCCCGGGAAAAAAATTGCTTCTGAGCATGCTTATACAGCGACGAAGAGGAGGTGTCGCTGACGGTGAGACGGAGAAGCTTACGGGAGAGAGCTTAATTAATTGGGAGCCTGCTGTTAATTATGTGGAAGATGGGATAGGTAAGACCAGCGGCGAAGAGGATAATGCGATTATGATTAAGCGAGGTTGGATCGAGACTGTAATTAAGCAGTTAAAGGTAATGAAGATTTAATTACATTTATCGAAATGAGAAGTCGACATGTATAGTAACAAGATTTAGGACACATTGACAAACTCCAAAGACTCGTTCGATCCGCATAGAAAAAAAATCTCGCTTTCCCAATATATCTTGAGTAACGATCGGACACACGCTTGAGAAAGAAGTCCCGATCTTACAAAGCGAACCGTCGCCGAGCGTCCCAAAATTCGCCGTCGCAATTACACATACATAAAAATGCTCTCCCTCGCTAAATTACTTATCCAGGAAAAAGCTCGCCACGGCCGCGCGCGAATTCCGAGGCGGCCGTGTAGTCGCTTTCCTTTCTATACGGAGGAAAGAAATCGCGCGACAATGTGAAAGCAGGAGCGGCGACTGCAACCCGAGAGCGAGCGGCTCGTCTCTCCTCCTCTCTGCTTCTCCTTTTTTTTCTCTCTCTCTCTCTCTCTTTGGCTTTACGAGCGCGAGTTTTATATGCGTGCTGGTCGCGCTCGCGCCCAGGAATTCCTTGCCTGTATAGTTGGGAGGAATTCTCCGGGCTCTAGGCGATACGAGAGGCGTCGGATTGGACGGTGGGACATATATATTGCAGTTTTGTTCGAGTTTTTTTTGAGATTGTTTTGACGGGGTAGGAATGAAACGGAGCTGTGAAAGGTATTGATTTGGAGAAAGGATTGTAAAGATGGAGGTAGAAAATTATCTGCAGGCAATTTAATGTATTTGATAACCGACGGAGTGAAAGTGACAATTAATTTTCTTATTGTTGATCGAGTTGTTATTAATTGAAAAATTAATGAATTCCAATTAGAAACAGATAACTAATTTCTTGACTTTCATTTTCAGCGCCTTTCTCCGAAAAGTTTTTCGTATTAGCTAAATCTATGTTTTTATGCGACGAACTGGAAAATCAACATTTGAGTTACGTAACGTTCCGATTTCCATTCAGCAAATTGCAAAATTTTTTCAACGAAAATTTATTTTAGGAACGTAAGGACCAGATTTAGAAATAATATTCATACCTTCTATTTTCGTAATATCTCGTACGTAACACATACATACGTAAGCAAATTACATTTATCTCAATTGAAATGTACGCACGTGTCATGCCTGCATTCCTTGTCGGATAAAAATTATTTATCCCTGCAGTTATTTCACTGTTTGGCGAAAGCTTTCGACGACAAGATCATTAACTCTCTTATACACATTCAGAAGCAAAAGTGTAACAAAGAAGACGAAGCTGCGGATCGATTCCAACCTTCGGCAAAGCGAGCAAGGCGGGCAGCGACATCAAGTGCAGCTATGTATGTCTCCACGAGCGAAAAGGATCACGACTCGGCCCTGAAAGCCGCAAAAGAGAAACATCACGCCGACGCGTTCGGCTATCAGAATCGACAAAAAAACCGTTCGACCGATCGTTCGCCCTTTCGGTGTTTCCGCGGCCGGAGGTCACTTTCACCTGTTGCCGCGCGGCGACGCGCCCGATCCTTTATCTGTAGCCTCGCGCGGCTCGACGTTTAAGGGCACACACCAGGCGTTATCTCTTCCTTCTCGAATTCGAGACGCCGCGCTAAAAATAGACATGGGGAGCGAGGAGGCGGCTGACGTAACGCAGAGAGATAGCAAGTGCATTTTTAGGAAGAGATAAGCGCCTGTCGGAAGTGCGCCCGTTGGGAGTTTATGAATATTTCTTTGAGGGGTTGAATGTTGTTTTTTTTTTTAATTATTGATTGTTAAGAGGGATTTAATCGTAAAGAGTAGGCTGCGTAAACGCTTCGTTTTATTAGCTTAAATTATTCAAATGAGAAGAGCGAATGTTTACGTTAATGTGTGAAAAATATGTATAGGGGTATTAAAAAAATGTTGCATTGTACAAACATATTAAGACATTGAAAGTAGCTTATAGAGGTAAACGAGTAAACAATGGACAATATGTAATTACGAGGCAGGTGAGAAAATATTTATTGCTCTACGCATTTCTTATTGTTAATTGTACAGTTAAGAGTGAAAATAGAGGAAAGCAATATGTATATATGGAAAATAATTTTCACGACGGCAAACGAGACTATTTTCTAATAAAATAAAATCTGATTACGCAATATAATATTTCATTCAACCGCTTCCAACTTTAACAATTTGAAAGCGAGCTGCCCCCTCCAACGGCGACTCCCGATAACCAAGCGAAAATCCGCCGAGCCAAGTATTCGAAAAACTCTCCTCTCCAGGCTCGCCGGGAGATTTCCATTTCGCGCCTCATTTCATTCGGTATGCCGCGGTGCAGCTCGCTCGCGCCTGCGCTCCTCCATTGTGCCCCCAAAGCCAAGGTGCAATTCGTCGCCGCTCTCCTTCGGCGACAATAACTCGGCGGCCTACTTTTCCATCGGCGATAATAACGCGCCGCGCGCGGCGTATACAATACAATAGCCGAGCTCTCGGCGCGGGTTCGCACTTTTTTTTTTCGCCCTCTTCGGGGCTCTTCGTTCGGCTCGCGGCGGAGATACATCATAACGAGATCCGCCGCCGCAGCGATTTCCTCGGCGCGATTTTCCGGCCGAGATACGCGATATTGAAATCCCGCCGAGACAATGGGGACAGGTGGGTAATTAATGAATGGCGAGCAATAAAAATTCAAGTCGTTCGCTCTCCCCGCGCGGCTGCGACTCGCGGACGATCTCTCTCTCTCTCTCTCTCTCCTCTGTATGGAAATTCGCGCGGCGACGAGTCGATTGTTCGGAGCGCCGATCTTTTTTTTTTTCTGCCCGTCGCGCGCGTTTTCAGAGAATGAGAGGCGGTGTCGAATGCCGGAGCTGAGATTCCAATTCATTTCAGACGCGGCGTATTGTTTATTGTTTCAATTATACGAAGCGAGAGTATACGGCGGGGCAATTTGAGTGCTCTTGAAAATTAAGTGCGACGCGCGAATGTTTTAGTCGATAAAGCGTCGTAGGGCTCGGTAATATTGTAAATATTGTAGCCTGCGGACTCGAATATGCTCGATGGGAGTCGCGGATTTACGGTATTTCGATGTTTCGAGTCACACGCGCTCATTTACGAGCGTTTTATGAGGGGGAACAAAAAACGTAAGCGAAAATCACTTTTACGACAAGTACCTTGTGGAAAACCGTGCCGTTACCGCAGTCATCGATCTTTTACCGCATTTTTCTTGTAAACAGAGTAGATTTTTATGATTTTGCAAAATGGAAATGTCCGTCATTAGCATTATTCTAAAAAGTTGTGAGCGAAACAAAATATGCATTACCGTGTGAATAATGCTTTTATTAGTTATATTTTCGATAGGTTTATAACTCTTTTGCAACGCTTTATCATTATAATTTACTTTAAAGGTATTTCTTTCCACTCAAAACAGGATTGACGACATCGGATGACAATAGAATACGCTTTATTTGTTGATTTCAAGGCCAGAAGATCTAAAAAAGCTACTCTACGACGCATTCAGACAAACGCTGGATTGGTAGCCACCACACTGACTCATTAGCTAATTTACTCCGCAACTTTAGAAATTGCCTCTCGAAAGAAAGTCCGCTAACGAATCGATAACAATCAAAACCACTACCTCCCCGTATTATATCCCCGAGAAAAAACTAAGCTAACAATCCTCGGGCTACCGTGTCGTTTAATTACCCTCGGCCCGATCCGCGCGCAACACTTTACTCGGAAGAGCCAACGCCAGAAAATCGGCGTTGCGTGCCGGCCGCGCGCCAACTGGTTTACGGCTCCGACCTGCGCACGCATCGCGTTTCCGTATATATGTATACGCGCGTTTCTTCAATTTCTCACTCGAATTATATCCCTTTCGTCGTGAATCATATTGTCTCGCGCGTAATTAGGGACGATCGCAGCTGCCCCGATGATGCGTCTTAAACGGTTAACTGTCCGGCGTTTAGCGTTTTTTGCCTGGTTTAATAAGCGAGCGTTTATGGATACTGTTACGGGAAGGTTGTAATTTAGTGATCTAGTTATTTAAAAGGTTAGTGGAATGAATTGATTTATTTCTCGGTCGGAAAGTGTTTGAATGCTTGAATTTTAAAGACTCGATGCTCTTGTTGGATGATAGTCCTTGGTATTGCTCCCGTTGAAAGATCGATTGTTGCCATGAGAATTGCGGAAACTTCGATTTCATATCATAAATATTCATTACTTCTGTTACCTTAAATAAATTTTACCTCGATCAAAATTCATTACAGTTTTATGTTACGCAAAGTCTTACTTACATATACAAGCTAATCGATATTAGTTCCATAAAAAATTACGCCAGCGTTAAAGTGATAATCAATTTACCGCGGTTAAATCCAATTTCGTCATTCATTTATAATCTTTATGCTTAATCTTATGATTTACCTTATTCAAATCTGGTTCTTTCAGTTATAAAAAGAATCCATTCGATTCGCAGGATTTAAATCAATCCCGCTTTATGTCTTTGCTTCAAAAAAACTAGTTGTAAATAAGCCAAAGTTGTTTTCTAAACGAGTTATAAACCGGGTGATTTTCTCTGAAATTACATGAAAAATAGCTAATTGCCAGTTTCGAACGTGTAAGAATTGATTTTCTAACTAGTACTTTATCTCGAAACAAGTACATATTGCACTCAATTTAAAACTCCCAATATCAATTTCCCTTTAAACAACGACAAAACTGGGTCACTCCTTGTTTTACAAATGCTTCATCATTAACTCACTGCACCATCGATTTCCTTCCATAAACCCCTTAAAAGCCCCTCTTGGCTCCTAAAATCGCCAAGATTTCGGCGGTCGCCTCCTTCCCTCGTCGCCTCTCCGCGGGCCTCGGCGAGATTTTTTCGATTACGCGCGTCTCTCTATCGACATTCCAGCCAGGCCGACAGCGGCGGCGCACCCATTTTAGCGCGCGGCTTATATGGAAATCGGCGCGCTGAGCTGCAACTTGCTCCGAAACTATATACCCCTCGAGGCGATACGATGACACTTTTCTCTCTCTCTCTCCGGCCGTTTTATCGCGGCCGAATTACCGCGGGGGCGTCGATATCGCGGGCGCGGTTTAATTTTGTTGAGCGCTCGGGGGACTTTCGGCCTGGGAGGCCGAGCGCGGAGATGGGGATTTGAGGTTTCTCGAAAATATGGGGAGATTTCGAAATAGATTTTCAGTCGCCGTGTATAAAGCGGAGGCAGGTTTTTCAAAAATAAATTAATGGATATTACAGCAACGTATATATTCCGTAATTTTTAGGTACGCTTGGTTTACTAAACGACGCGCTGAGAGAATATTATTGGGTGAAATGTTTTATTAGCGGTGGAGCTATACTTTTCTGAATGCAAACAGTTTATTCGACTCGCTTGGCGTCCATTGTGAAAGTCCGTCGAAAAAGTTTGAATAAGTTATCTAGAAATCCGTTCGAGAGTTGCGGCGAGGAATGAAACTATATCACCGAATGACATTTCGTTTTTTTTTCACGCCGCGCGGCGAGGCGGGCTTTTATCGTTAAAAATTATTGCGGACCTGAATTTTCGAAATTCTCGCTGCAGCGGACCGATAAATAAATCACGCATTTCTACTTTCAGTTATAAGTATTTATATATTTTTTCAGAGCGGTTCAAATTTCAGGTATCTATATTTATACCGTTACTTCGTATCTATTTCTGAAAGCTTATAATTACTGTTCAGTAAACGCTTGATTAAAAAGTAAGCTCGTACAGATGACAATTTCAAGAAGTTACGATATGATGCAAGTTTCAAAATTTTCTGTGCCGATACCGATCTAAAATTAATTCTTGCTCGAGTTATGCAGTCAATTTCTCATTAGATGCCAGCGTCGTGTCAATTTAGTCGTTACAGCAAGTTCCATCATCTTTCACTCAATAGCGTAATTGACAGGTAAATTAATTACAAAACAATTTTCTCATCCATTATCATTGATCTTCTACCGACATCTATTTTAGTTAGAAAGATAACGGAATCGACAAAATAATAATAGCCAATCGAGCATAGATTCGAATTTCAAATCGAATTTCAATTACGCTGATATCCGCAAGTACATTTCAAACTTTTAAATCGAAATAAAATCTTGCACCGCACGCTTCTTACAAGCCTCGAACGCAGCTCCTCTCCAATAACCGCTAAGCTCCCCGCGGCAGAAACGAAATCAAACTCGGCGAAACCCCCGAAGTGGCCGCATATAAAGCGCAGCTTTCGGGGGTAGCGGTTGCGCATTTCGCGAAAGCTTCTCGTGCCACAAAGGCCTCGTCTCACGTCGGACGTTAACCCGCCGCGGCGCGTCGGCTGCGGCGCAGCGGCAGCAGCAGCTGAGAGCATAAGGCAGTAAACGAGCCGGGGAGCCTCTCCGCAACGTGCAACTTCCGCCGTGGAAAATGCTAATTGCACTTTAAAAGTGCACTCCCTTTCTTAGGCCAGGTTTTTTTCGCGCTTACCAGTGCAATTGCCGCTGCTCGGTGGCTCGGCCGGCCCACCGAGCGAGGCGCATTCCGTTATTGTTCTTTTCGGAACAAAGCAGACGAAGACATTGATTTTTCTCTCCATTTTCCGCGGTTGGAGGGTCGGAGGGTCGACTTAATGATTCTATTCTGCTGGGCTTGAGAGTAGGGAATGCTGAGATTTGCGGCGCTTTCGATGACTCAATTTTAAAGCACGTTAATTTTTAAGGCATTTATAAATGGTTAAAAAAGCATTTTGCTCAAGAAAATTACCGGCGGTCTCCGCAGCTCTTGTAATGAAAATAAAAAAAGTGATTTACGATCCAATTTTATTAAGTATTGTACTAGCCGGAAATTTATTTAAAATTTATGAGAAAAGCCCCTAAATAAGCTTATGTAAAACAAATCTTGCAAGAACAAACATTAGAAGAGTAGATGGAGAGTCTGCCACCTTTTCATACAATCAGATAAAAAAAAAACATCGACTTGAAATTTTATTAGAAGAAGAAAAAAAAGAGGATTTACGCAAGAGCAAAGCGTGAAAACTCGCGCGCTTCATGCCATCGTCCGCGTAATAGCCGTTTTTTACTCGGCGGTCCGTCCTTTTTTTTCTTTCTTTTTTTCTCGCGGCTTCGCTTATTTGCGGAGAAGAGGAGGTGGGTGATTGTCTAGGACGTAATGGTTGTAACCTTTTCTGTTGGAACTCACTTTTCAGGAAGGTTCTTGACTATACGTTCATGTATTCGACGTATTTTATATGTTGTAGTAAGAATGTAAACTTTGCTTCGAGTTTTATAATTAAACGTGTTATAATTAAATCAGTAAACATCCTTATTGTTGAATGATTTTAATATCACCAAGTTTTTTAAGGATTTTGTTATTGGTTTACGAGAAACCAGCAAATCCACGTGTTTTATTTTTCTTAAGGCATTGAAACAAGCTTTTATAATTTAAAATTTAAATGAATCGATTGTAAAATTCTTTCCCCCGTCAATCAACTTCAAGATGTCGCGAGTGTGCAGCTTGCCTTTATGAATAGTTCGCCGGGAATTTCTTTTTTTCATTCTTTCTTTTACATGCACCATCGGCATTCTCGCAATGTTCAAATAAGACGCCTTCTTTTATATTTAAATTTTGAAAGTCGTTACGAAAAGCGTGAAGAAGTCGAATTAATGCCGCATAAACACCGATGTGTATAATTTTGTACCTGCCGAAAGCGTATCTATTATTTAACATATTTCCGGTCTTTCCCAAGTATCTTTCGGCCATTCCTACATTGCATCCGGTCGTGGTTTAATATTTTTCGAGTCGTGCCCGAGAATCTTTGAGGTCTTGTCGTAATGGTGCATTACGTTAGACTAGATTTTACCAGATAGGTTCAATTATGTTTAAACATTTTCATCGAGCGTCGCGAATTTATATCTACTGGTTTTAATTCTTTCCCGCGAACTCGTCTTCATTGCTTCGGGTTTCAGGAATTTTTCTTGCAAGCCATTCCCATAGATAGGAATTTAACCGTTACAAGTGGAATAACTAGTCAGAAACTGGTCAAAAGTGGAGTATGTGACCAGTCAGACGCTGGATGCACTTGTAACTTCGGGCTTTTCACGTGGAATAGGAGTCGTAATTGATCGACGCGCAAAACGGTAGTTTTAATGTCCAATTAATCAATGGAATTTACGGTTTGATCATTATTTATTTTGTATAAAGCTTGAAAAGTGTCCGGATTTGTAAATGGATACGAACAAATCAATGTCGTAAAGATAAGTGCTTTTTTTTTTATAAAAATATCAATTTATTAAGGTTCTTAAGTAATATTCATCAATTCTAATAAAAGTGAGCATAATTTAGGATTTTAATATTTACAAAATTCTTACATTTTCATAAATTTCTTCCGTTAATTTGAAATTTAACGATAATTTTTACCTTCTGGAAATATTATAAATAGTTTTACTTGATTACGCGTATCATATTAATTTGATATTTAGAAATTCAAAATAGATCATTTTACAACGATAAGAAGTCTGGACCTATTTACTTGAGCAGGAATTCGAAACCCGTCTGGAAACGATTCGTTCTCGGAAATCACATTTCTCTCACGCACACACACATCTCCACACCTTCTCGAATTTCAAATCGTTCCACACTCCGATTTTGCATTTAGCCATTCTCCCAAAACCTGCTCCTCGGTGCTGAGCACCTTCGCGGACGTCCTAAATCACCGCGTAAATAAACAAAATCCCGCCCCCGTTCGCCGACACACCGACTCGCTCGGCGCGGCAAAAACCGTTTCCAATCCGCAGGTGTAATGGGGGTCTCTTCTCGGAGCGCGTCTCCCTAAGCGCCCCCCGCCGCTCTCTCTCTCTCTCCTCTTTCTCTGTCTCTCTCGCTCCTTACCTGAATCTGCGCCCGTTTGACCTCGGTGTAGAGCCAGTTGTCCGTGGAGAAGGCGATGGCGAGCAGCGCCGTGGCTATGATCCCGGTTATGGTCGCCAGCGACAGCGTCACCGCCGAGCAGGGCATCTTCGCTTCTTCTTTTTTGCGGCGGCTAACAATATTACTCTCTCGCTAGAGAGAGAGAGAGATAAATCACAAGCTCGACCTTAGCGATCGGCGCACACTTTCCACAATATATTATCCTGCAGGGACGCTGCTGCTGCTGCTACTTAACTGGCGAACCGGCGGCGGTGGCGATCGATCGCGTCTCGGGCTCTTGAGAGATCGGCTGGCGAAGAGAGGTCGATGAGGATCACGTAACGAAATCGAGGGAGGTCGCGCGCTGCTCCGCTGGCATATTACACGGCGCGGCTGCGTGTTCTGTGGGGATAGATCGGTACGAGGAGGCGCACGATTCCGGACTGCCGCCGCGGCCGAGAGAGCCAAGCTTAACGGACTCTCCTACTGCTCTTTCTCTCTCTCTCTCTCTCTTTCGCCGGGAGAGAGAGAGAGACGGGGGGAACTCGACGTGTCTCTTTCTCGGAGGGAAAGGGAGAAGGAGAGCCGCTCGGAGGAGGCCGCGGTCCCACACAGGTTTGCCTGCCTGCCTGCCAGCCGAGCCCGAAGAGTGGGGAAACTGGTATGCCGCCGAGGTCCTTAAGAGAGGGAAAAGAGTGGCCGAGGGGCACAGGTATATTACCTGTGTTTTACCTTCGAAGGTGCTCAACTCGTCTGCCGTCTCTCTGTGTGCGTGCATGCGTGCGTTTGCACGAGAGCAGAGGCCTAGGACGAGCCCGAGACGCTCCTCCTCGCTTCTTTTTCTCCGTCTCGATGTCTCGATTTATAGGCTGACGGCTTTTCGAAAATGCTCCCTGGAATTCTCGCCGCTTTTGCCGGGGACTGCTGAAAATGGATGAGCTGGTATAAGAGCGAACTTCTTCGGGCTCTCGGTGATTTTTAGCCTTCTTCCGAGAGGAATTTTTTTTTTTTTCACCTCTCGATCGGGAGTTTTTTAATTTTCAATGAGATTCCAGGCTGCGAGTCGATTCGAATCGACGGGGGTCGGGAGAGAAAAAAAAATTACATTATTTAGCTTGCAGAATATGCGACGAATAACGCCTCAATGTCATTTAAAATTAGCCTCTCGAGCCTTGTTTTTCTGCAAAATATCATTTTGAAATTTCGAACGTAAAATATTTATTTAATGAGTCATTCACCTGAACATTCTTCAGACTCAATGGAACTCTTAGTAACTCTTTAAACGGCATTTTTAACAAACTGTTATCGGTTTAGACTTATCCATCACCTCTTCATCTTTGGAGCTTCAAACGTCAAAATAAAATTTAAGCTGCTGACTGACTTTTAATAACAGTAGCAACCTCTCTCTTTGAAAGTATGAACGACTGTTACGAAGAAAATTATACCCACCATTGCAATCAATGCAGTTTATTAAATATAGATATATAATCTTCGGCAAATCCACTCTCTCAAACCGACAGGAATTCCAGAGATTTAAAGTTTCTTTAATGCCGGACGAAAAAAAATTTATGTGCAATACTTTAATGAGCATAAATTAAGCGGTTGAAAACTATCGCATAAACGTTTTTCGCTGGAAGTATAGAAACGGGCAATCGATACAAAACATGATGAAACTCAATTGCAGCTGTTATCGGCTGAACATTTGTACAGCAGGATGGAAGAGAAAAAAAAAATTCGCGAGTGTCTTGTAGAAATCTCAATACATCCTCCGGGATCGCTTTAAAAAATTTGAGACACGTTCGCGTGCTCTTCTGTCGCCGATTGTGTGCTGCGCTTTTTATTTCGAATGGCACAGCCGAGCTATATGCCTGGTGTACCTTAACATTATCGTTTTAAAATATTTCATTTACACGCTCGTTCGTTTGCCGAGAAATGTTTAATTTACACAGTAATCGAGGGAGTAATTGGACAGCTTGTATACTTCAATTCGATTAATTAATCGTATATACGCATTGATTTTTAAGAAAGAAACTGAACAATATAAATTGCTACTTTTACAATCTAAAAAAAAAGGGTCGACGAATGCAAGCGAAACAAAAACATTAAGAGAAACATCCGACAACCCGAACTTTCGAAACAACAAACTCGCGAAACCGAGCGAGCGAACACGTTGCGCGCGCGCCTCCAGATGCTCGAGCACCACTTCCACCCTTGACAACCACCATATTCCCTCGAACCCCCACCGAGCGGAAACATCTCCTCGGGCAGGAAACAATTACGCATCTTCCTGCGCGCTCCGGCGACAAAAATGTCGAGCGCACACCGAGCGCTCTCGGCTACCGCTTGCGAACACCTGCGGGCAGGTCTCTCTCTCTCCCTTTTCCTGGCGCGATAACTGCATTACATATATATGTATATATATGTATCCGATCCCCGCGAGCTAAGCAGGTTATAATGCGCGCAGTGGCACCTCGCGTCGCGAGGGAAGGAGCGGACCTCCGACGGCGCCGACGACGAGGACGTTCTCTTTAGTTTGTCTCCTTTGCCGTGTGCGTTTATATTATATACTTCTCGACTCTCTCTCTCTCCCTCCCTCCCTCCGTCGCTCCGTTCATTCTTGAGAGCGGCTGGAACGCCGCGCGCCGCTTTCATTATCGCAGATATTTCTGACCTTTCACTTCAAGTTGCTGCTGCCTGCCTGCCGCAGCCGCCGCTGTTCCTGCCGCTGCACGTTTCACTGTCCCTTTGAGATTTCTTTTTTTTTCTTTTGCCTTTTATCGGCCTCGCTTTCGAATATGCTTTTTGGATTCGTTTGCCTTACTTTTGCACGGGGCTTTCTTCGGAACCGAAGCGGCGTTCGGCTGCTTGTATTTTAGGAAAATGTTAATGGGCCTTTTTAAGTATATGGAAAGGCTGTCGTATGCAATTGATACACTTTTCTTTATATAATTAGAAAATCCAAGATTATGAAATTTATCAGTAAAATTCTCAAAGGAAGATTCAGTTAAATAATACCCGTTTGCAAAACTCTTCTATGAATTCTTTAGCAACGTCGAAAACGAATCAACGTGAGAACAGATTTCTTAAAAACATCTAATCATCAACCATTGCGAACATTAAATCATATACCATTGCGAACTGCCTCCGAATTAAATAGCTCAGCTTCTTGCATTGTATCGTAATTTTCATTGATAAATAAAACATTCGCTTTTAAAAGTACAAGGTAAATCAATTTTTCAGGCCGATCGCATAAACAACCGTACAAAGTCACCCATCTCCTTCGTCGCAACAAGGAAAATCACGACGTCAAGCGCGTGCAGCTAAAACCACTAATAGCTGCTCATCGCAAGAAGAAAGAAAGAGAGAGAGAGGGAGATAGATAGATGGGTCAGCCGCCGGTACTCTTCCGTTTTTTCCTCTGTCTCTCTCTCTCTCTCTCTCTCCTCTCGGTCGGCACAGGTGAGTTCCGCGCGAGATGAGAACGCCAGCCAGGTACCTGCCCGGCGTTCTCGTTGCCCTCTCGTCGTGTCGCAGGAGAGCCCCTCCTCGCCGCCGGCTGTTTTCTTCCATCCGGCGGCGCTCTCGTGTGAGCGACGCCTGTATATAACGCGCGGAGAGGACGAGGGGATTTTTCGATTTAGCTGCCCGCGGGAGGAGGAGGGGGATGCTTTATTGCGCGCAGGTGCTCGGCCGCGCGCGAGAGAGAGAGAGAGAGAGGCGGCGTTCGAATTAGTTGACGATATGCGACGAAATTCCGGGGGAAATCGAGATCGAGTTCGAGTCTTTGTGGGAGAGTCGTCGGGAGAAACGATTTGGGAGAAAGGTGGAGTGAAGTATATAAAGAGTAAGCAGTTCGGGCAGAAAATTACGTAAGAGGATAAATGCGAGTTCGTAAATAACTTGATAAATTCTATCGGGCACGCAGTAATTATGCAGGACATTCTATCGTAATTTATAGATTCATTAAAGTAAAGCGTCGGCCGTGAAAAAAAAAGAAAAAAAACTCCCCGAGTGCGAACGACGACGAAGCCGCGTATATCCTCAGAAAAGCCAAAAAAAAAAACAGAAGAACCTGTATAAGAAAAGCAACGGGGGCGGAGTGAAAACGCATGTACACACGAGAGTAGAATGACGGCGATCGTTTGTGCGCGCACGCATCGAGTGTAAACTGCGCCGACTGTATCTCTTCGAGAGAAAAGCGTTGAATTCCAGACGCGCTCCTGCGCAGCAGCGTGTATATGTATGTATAAAGAGCAGCCGCGTGTGCGCTTGCGTAAATTTTCCCGTCTCTCCATTTTTTTTACGCGGAGAACTTGCACCGGGGGCCCTGTGCTCAACGAGTTCCTGCTTCGATTTACGGCTCCGGATTTTGGCAGCTGGTTTGACCGACCGAGTAAACGAGCGATTATGAGAGAGATATATATGTATAACGGATCGAAAGAGAGATTTTGAGGCCGCGGTAAAGTCGCTGGGTAAATAATAATTATATAGATCAATTGGCCGCTGCAATGAAAGTTGAAAGCTCTCGAGTTTTGGCGGTGCTGTCGATGATGCAAGGTTTTGCTGGTGTTTGAATATTAAATATTTAGGAAGTCGTTAATGCTGGAAGTGTCGTTTTTTGGAATCTTTTCTTTATATAAGAATATGTTGTGAATAATAACGAATATTCCAAAGTCTCAAAAATTCTATATTTTAATTATAAAGTAACTTGATGACACAATTATTCTGGCACACGACCAAAGTAGTCATCGTTACTCGTTACCCTTGTTGAAAATATACGTAACTCGTCACCCATAGAAAAGACTAAAAATTCCGCAGCGCAAAAAGAAAAAAAAATCATCACCTCGCACGAATATAGAATCGCGAAAAGAAACTCTCGCGTCGAAAGAAAGTAGCCGCTGCTCTCGGGGATAATGAAGCGCGGCGAATGGATCAGCCATCCGATCGCTCTGGGCTTTCCCACAAGGCACTTCTCGGCCGTTCGCTCGTCCGAGGATGATCTTATAAAGAAAGTCCGGCGCGATTGACTTTCCCCGACGCTCGTAATTCAAGTTCAAGCGCCGCCGCCGCTGCTGCATTGCTTGGAAAAAAGCAGCTGGGTTTGCATGGCTCTTTTTTATTCGGACTCTGGAAAGCTTTGTTTGATTTGGATTTGGGTTGGGAAACTTTAAATCCGTCGGTGTCGGGATAATTAAAATTTCGAGAAATATTCATTATTTCTCGCGTGAAAAAGTTATGTACGTATATGTGTTATTTGCGACGGTTATAATCAGTGCGTCATTCGGTTAATGACAAGAAATTACTTCGTAATCTGGAGAATCACTTAAAACGACAAAATCTTGGGAGATTTTTTTGACGGGTCATTGGTGACCCACTGAAACAAAGGCAGTTGTTAGGCACACTCTCTAGGCCTGAAAAGTGATAAATCACTCATTACAAGTGATGTTTTTTACACCTTTAACGAGCAAAACTCAGCGGCTGAGGATTTCTTAAAAAGAGAATTACGACTTTTTCTCTAAATTTTTTTTTCCACCTTTTTGTATAAAAATACAAGTAATAATAGCTGTAATTAAGTTTGAATGTATTAAAATTATATATAATTGAAAGAAAATTCATAAAAAAAGTTTTTTTATTCTATTTTATTATATAGATAACTCTTTAAATAAATTCTAAGTGTTAATAACGAAATAAGAAAGTTTTCAATATATATTATCAAGTTATTTTAAAATATTTTTTGAAATTTATGTAATTCGTAGGCATGGATAAAATATACTTTTACTGCATATCAGCCAAACAGTTTAACACTTTTTGAGTAGGTGTAACTTATTTGTTCAAGAATAAAGTTTGTATCAATGTACCTGAACGAAAACTGACGCTAGAAAGCATTTACTTATAGAAAGCATTGACTATAACATAAATAGATTGAATGGCTGTTAAATAAGTATTTTATGATCAGCTTGAAAGCCCGACCAATATTTTCTATTCATCTTTCCATGAAAGGTTGTACACCCGTAAATTAGTTTTCAAACGTACTCTGAAAGTAGATAATAAAAAAGTGCTCTAAAATTAGCTTCATTTTATACATTAAAGTCACCTGAAAAGGAACTTTGGTCAAACCGTTACACCAAAACATCATTAATCAATTCTGCATAATTTCAATTAAAACATCACCAAACCAGACGAAACCGGCAAAAAACTGTTCCTTCAGTCTTTCGCAAAACCACACTGAGAAAAAAATTTCTTAAAAACAAAGAAAATTTTTTTGACTCAAAGAAACCGTTTCTTTGCGGGCTCGTACTTAAATATTTCATTGGATCAAAAAAAGGAATTAATTGAATCAACAAAATGTTTCTTTTA
>JAWWML010000031.1:3379233-3423318 GCA_035047165.1 Ormyrus rosae | reverse complement strand
CCCCCCCCCCCCCCCCCCCCCCCCCCCCCCCCCCCCCCCCCCCCTGGAGACCCGGCGGATCGAGTGGGCTCGGCATTTAAAAAACAAGAGGAAGTTTCTGCCGAAAGTTTTTATCGGTTTGAAAGAGTGAGGGTTAGAGAACTTTTTTCTGAGAATGGAGAATTAACATTTTTAATATTTTAATTCTTTGATGAAATTAAGCTGAGATTTGTGGAATAATGGGATTAAATATTTATAATTTTTTTATTAAAAATAACTGATATAAATTGTTTTTACAACCGCACTCGCTGAAAAGTTTTATTTTTCCTCTTTATTTGCGCTAGAATCTTCCTTATGTGTAATTTTAAATATATTTTAAAATATTTAAAAAAATACAACGAATTCAAGTTATTTCACTGGGGAGAAACGAACATTTTAAAATGTAATCTATGCAGCTTTAAAGTAAAAAATACAAACGGTACAACTTGTTTAAAATTTTGACCTAGGCATGTTTAATATAGTTCAAATATAATTTTAACGCATACGAGCAGGAATGAATTCAGATTAAATCTCGTGAGTTAAATGAAGCAACTTTCAATTTTTTCTAATTTGACAGTTTAGTGACTCGCAATGATTTCCTATATTATAGTATTCGATATTTCTATATTGATTGTGATAATTAAATTTTAAGAATGATAAACTTTCTTAATGTGTTGCTATTAATTTGCACCGTGATGCAAGCATAAATGTTTAAACGTAAAAAAAGAACAATTTTGCTTGACTTTTGGAAAAATGCAACATTTTCTGTATCACGTAAACATTAATTGCATTTCTAGAGTACAGACTGGTTACTAAAAGGTACATAATTTTGTAAAACAATAATGCTTTACCTTTCGGAATTAAAATAAGTAAAAATAAAAAATTAATTACAAAGGAATTAAAATATGTCTGCAGTTGATCTAAATTTCTTATTTCTAATTAGCATAGCATATATCAAAATCAAACTAACGTTTTATTACAAACCTCGACCCATTTGGCCATCTATGGGGCTTAAGAGCTACATAGTGCACAAAATAACGATTGGTTTCTTTAATGTAGTGTTTTCTTTACAGCCTTAGAATTTATTATTATCATCTTCAAAAATCAAAAAAGGAGATGTGTATATAATTTTTATAAAGAACGTTAATAAGGGTTTGATAACTGATCTCAGTTGTTAACACAGGAAAAAACTACTTAAGAATTTGTTATCAAGATGTCTAATCCTGGTAATTCATTGATAAATTCATTCATTCAAAATGATACTAATGATATCATTAATATAAGAGAAGATTCCTGCTTTCCATTCAAATCTAAGATAAAAAATCTTAATAGATAATAGTAATGTTTTTTTAGTGCTCGTAACATAAAAATCTACTTTGATTTATAATAATGTTAAATTGAAACATTAAAAAGTGTTAATTTGAATATTCAGTATCGCTTAAAAGATCGAAAAAATGTTTGCTTGTAGAAATGCGTCTTTAAACGGCGATACTTTAAACTTCGCTTTGATGGATTTAAAAAAATCTGATTCAATCTGATAAAATTAAAGATGAGATCAAAAGCTACATTTTTATGTGCTATAATAATTTTTATGCCATTTTTTAAATTATATTTTTAACGATTGAATTTTCTCATGTTTTCCAAATTTTCAGTCAATCAGAATTCTAACGCTAGATTTATTTTTGAACGATTTATTTTTGAACGCTTATGCTCTGCTTAGAAAATCGGCATTAAAATTTTCAAAGATAAAACCTTACATAAATTTGCTTTACTTTTCGATTGCGTTGAAATTTTTCTGTTTTATACATTTTTTCAAAATTATCATTAGAGTGATTGACTGAAAATAGAAAATTCTTATAAAAAAAATAAAGAAGTTTTAATCTCAAAAAAAGTACTCCAAAATTTAATTAGTTCCAAGTTGAGTCATACTTAAGATGTATGTCAAGTTTTAACTATCATTAGAGAGTATGGTGAATATAAAATTTGGGCACATATATATATATATATACATACACACATACATACATTAAAAATACATTTTTTAAAAATTTATACTTCTGACTCAGGAACCTTAAAAAACCGTTACAAAGCTTTCTCTTTAAGAAAGTCAAAATAGTATTTACCTAATAGATTCAACATTTTTTCATAGATAATATTAAATGTATAAAATAATGTTTGCTAAATATGAAATGTAAGTTCGACAGTTATATGTTAGACACAGCATCAAGAAAAACTGTACTTTTCAAAAAATTCTAAAATGTATTACATAGCAAAAAAATTTTTTTATCTTAAGCAAGGAAAGCTTAATTTTGCATAAATGTGATTAAAAATTGTTGTTTAATTCACTTAATAATATCTTGCCTTATGATAATTTAGCAAGAGATAAAGTTGTTATTTTAGAATTGGAAAAAACTCAATAAAAATTTTTTCGCCTCTCTTTTTTCAACAAGCGATGAGATAAGACAACGTAATAATAAGCAACTCAGAAAAGGGTATGAAAATTTTATATATTTTTTTAAGAAAATTGGAAAATTTGATAAGATTTTTCAAAATATAAAATTGATCGATAACTACATGAATAAATTATGTGGACTTTAATATAGAAATTTTTTATATTTAAGTTACTTATTGTTAAACTTTAAGTAAAAGTTGAATTACTTAATGAGTCCTGCATGTCCTTCCATGTTACTTAGATATTTAATCATTTACAATATGTTCTGGCATTGGGCCTATTCAGTATCAAAGGTTCATATGATTAAAAACAAATATATTTTGAAGAGCTGAATGAACTATGAAATTAAATTCTTTATTTATTAATCTAATCGCCTTTTCAAAGGATGTATTTAAGCTTGAAAAAATCACGTTTTTTTATTGAAATATTGTCAAACCATTGCATTTATTTAAAAAATGTATCTCAATAAAGGAAGCATCCAGCTGAGTTTAATTATTTTAAATTGATTTTTCTCCTGTTTTTGTTATAATTCTTTTAAATTATCATATTTGGCAATAATTCATTTAGAATTATTTACTTATACATATTATATTTAAATTAAAAAATAATTTATACCATTCTAATGTTTTTTCCCCTTTTAAATTCCAGAGCCCGCAGTTTTCGTTTCAGAAATTTAAAACACATTATTATATCTATTAGCCAATCAGATGCTAGAATCGAATCGGATTCATATCAATGCAAAATCAACATCCGCTTATCGGAGTCAATTCAGCTACCGCTTAATAAAGAGACGGGGATTCCCAGAGCGTAAGTATTGCAGGCAAATAAAGCAGATGCCAGGTCGGTACCCAAAGAGAAAGAGGAAGAGAGAGAGGGGGGGCAAAGACCACACACGGCAGTACGCAACCTTGCAGGAACTACACACCCCGAGAAGACTCTGTACCCGAGAGCTCTATAAACGAAGAATGCCAAAGAGAGTCAGAGATAGCCGGACAGCGCGCCGCCGCTGCATTCCTTTCCCTCTCTATCTTCCTCAAGCGCAAACCCATGCAGTAGCTCGCTCCCCGTCTCTGTCTCTCTTTCTCCGCGGCGGCGCAGCCCAAGTCAGTCAGTCAGTCAGTCTCGCTGTTGCGCGCGCCGCTGCATGACCGTTTCTCGATCGCTGCCTGCCTGCTTCTCTTCCTCGCACGATTACACGAACGACGCGCGTCCGCCCGGGCAATGGCTCTTCATCTCCTATGTCGCGTAGCGCTGCTCTAGTGTGTGTGTGAGAGAGTGCCGTTGCCGAGCGCCCCGGGCTGCTGCTGCTGCTCCGCTCTTTGCCTATTCTTCGCCGCCGCCACCGCTGCCGCCGCCCTTGCTGCATGGAAAACGAGCGGGGCCTTGAGTTTTTCTTGCTCTTCGAGGAAAACGAGCGGCCGCGAGCAAAGCACCGCCAGCAGCGTCGCAGCCGTTGCCACTGCACAGTGTTTCCAAGGTGCGTTTCTAACCTCAAAATACGCTCGTCGCTGCTTTATCGCTTAGGGGCATGTGTGTGCGTGTGTGCGCGCGCCTGCATACTGTACGCGAGGTATAAAAATAGGATGCGGAAAGTGGGTGTGTGCGTGCGGAAAGAGAGAGACGGAGACTCTTGCTTTGTATTTATGCGTTCGTGATTATCGCCTTTGGCAGATAAGAAGGAAAGCAGACTGGATATCCGTAAAAAGAGGTTGATAAAAATATGCCTGCTCTCTGCTGCCTCTGTTCCCTATGCACGCGACGAGCGAGCTCGTGTGTTCGACGCTAAAGATATACATAAACGAGTGCATGTATGGATGAATTTTAGACGCGCCCTTTATCTTCGGCCATTCAGCTTTGTTGTCGGAGCAAAACAGGATTACTGACGCAGGAATTTTTCGGAGTGTGCAGTTCTCGTCTGTGGGCTGGGTGCTTTGAGGCCTGAGTATGTGTGAGCTAAAGCGAATGCGTAGGTGTGTCGTCGCGCGATGTTAAAAGGCGGATTCCGCAATGCGTTCTGCTTCTTGTGGCCGCTGTCTAAAGGTTTTTCGGCGCTTTTTATCCTCGATTCCTTAAAAATAGTGGATCTCTATGTCGTTTTTAGTTACTTAAATAGCACGAGGAAAACGTGCTTTTATAGCAGTTTATCAAAATTATTTTATTTAAAATGCAATTTCAACTTGAGTAACTGTCACGCGCTATTTGTATCTTTTGATAGAAGCGTTCTTGTTTAAGATTTCTACTCTAATATTTTAATTCGATAAAATCAAAACAAAGCTTGGCAGTCTTTAACCCTTTGCGGCACAGTGGTCGATACATCGACCATTCTTTTCATTTTTCTCGAGGGAGGATCCGATTATTGTTTATAAATTTATGAATTTTGTGACATAAATAAACAAATAAAATTGTCCGATCATCTGATAAAATTTATGCCGTGAAGGGTTCAAAAAAACTATAATTTTCTTATTAGGTAGAATTAGCAATTTTTTAATTTTGTTTGAGTAATATGTTTTATCAAAATGATCCGATTTTCCGTTGAATGTGTGATCTCATTGCGAGGTTTTTTCAAGAAAACATTTTACATTAAATTTGATTATTCCTTATCCTGAATTCACTACCTTATCTACTATGCAGTGTGAATCACTCAATTTTATTTATAATACACACTGCAGTTTAAATAAAATAAAAATATAACTAGATAAATAAATAATACTTTTTAATAAAAAATGTTAGAAAACAGCCCAACATTAACAAAAAGATAAATTAATTCAAAACTTTCTACTTTCATATTTCATTATTAAAGAGTTATTTAATTAAATCAATTTTCCTTGGAGATAATTTCATGCCTTCTGAATTATGAGTTCACAGCTACACTTGTGTAGTAATTGTTCAGCGCGCAATTCTGCGAATAAAGTGAAGGCATTTTTGTACACACATTGTTTTTTTTAAACAGTCGTCAGCTTTTATTTACGTTAAACAAAGTTAAATTTTCAAAGCACCAACGGATTACATACTTCCTTCAATGTCCATAATAAAATTAAGAAAACATCCGTAAAATAGAAAGGAGCGTATATAGTACAACGCAAAAACATGCACGGGAGGAAATAAAGTGTGGATTGGGCCTAAGCTAAAAACGTTAAGAAAGAGAGAGAGGGAGAGAGAAAAAGACTCGTTTTACGCTGTCGGCACTTCTACACTTGCGCTCTTCGCAAGTGAAACTCGTTCGCCTGGCTTTCGGTAAATGTGTACATATAACGCGATGCATGTACAGGCCAGTTCCGATAACGACGATCCTCGATCGGAATAAGTGTTTGATTTACCGTGATGCAACGCGAAAGTTTCTTTTTTCTTTTTCGAAAAATAAAGGAAAGATTTAATAGGCATCCTTTTCCTTCGAAAAAGAGAGGAGAGCACCAGGAGCAATTATTTTTTTCGGGATAATGCGGTCCGCCTTTCAATACGCGACAGCACCTGCCGTTTGCTTTCACTTTTATCACGGGGTATTATCGACAGATTTCTTATTGTGCTTTTATTGAAAAAAAAAAAAAAAAAAAAAACGGTTACCGAGAGCGAATAAAATAAATAAAATCACTTATTCGGAGGTGAATGAAACTTGCGGCACTTTTATGCCCACGAGTATACTTTCACTTGTGAGGCACGCTCGCGAGTTCGCCGAAAAACGTGCGGATTGTCTGGCATTCCTGAATTTATTTAAATTTCTTTAATTTTCTATGCTTTTTGTTTAATTTTACAGTAAATAATGAGAATTCGCGCGACTGTTGTTTGTCTTTTTGTAAAAAACCATGTATTTTCTTATCAATTTGCAGAAATTTATTTTTAAGCCAATGACGGTCAATATATGAAAAAAAAAAAAAATATATGCGATGACTATAATGCAAATACTTTCACTTTAGAAATCTATTCTATTATGCAATTAAAGTAAATTTATTGCTGCACAATTACGCTTAGAAAAAATACTGTGTAATAATTAGATACTTTAAATAAGTTCTTGTTTATTTTTTCCTTTTATTCTTGCTTGGTTTAAGTGGAGCACACATAATTACTCTTATTAGCCGAACTAATACGAGAATGTTTATTTACGACATTTTGTTTTATTAATACTTCCCTCATCAGCATGCATAATAATGAACATTAATAGTCGCAGTGCTTTGCTTTTAAAAACTTTACGTCGAACATAACTTTAATTGCTCGACTAATTATTAAAAGTTTTGAATCTGATGTACAGAGGAAACGTGGAATTATATAGGGCATGTCTTTATTACAGGACATGTCTTGTTTTCCATTCAGCTTAATTCCATTTAATTCTTCCCACTTTTGAAGTTATTGTATTATATAACGCGTCGTTCTGTACAGAACTTTGCGTGCAATAAAGTTGTAAATTTAATTTTAGAGTTTACAGCTTATAAACCTATTTACATTAAAGGAAGAATTAGCATTCTAATCTTTTGATCCGTTGAAAGGCTTTGCAGGTAGCATTGAGCGTTCGTTTTATTTTTATATTCAAATGGTGTAACGTTCAGAAATAAAAAAACAGACAACCATGAACCCGGTCGAATCGACTTGATTTTCTCGAAAAAAAATCCCCAAGAAGATTTGCATATAACTGCGGATGATATTTCCTCGTATCGAATCGATTTTCATAAATTATGATAATTCCTCTCTGACCTTTTTTCCGTGGCTCGACTCGCTCTAACGTCGCGCAGTAGAAGAACCATCACAATAAACCAACGATCGTAATAAGCATCGCTGAAAGAAAAGCGCCCGGCGAACCGCTTACAAGAAGCGCGTAACGGTATCGGAAGTTTAATAACACGACGTATAACGAACGGCGACTCGAATGGACGGATCGAGCGGCGGCGATTTCGCTGCGAAGGCGGCCGCATTTTACGCGCTTTCGCACGTCTTACGTACGCGCAACGCAAGCTTAATTACCTACGTATATGTACACTCGCGAGCCGCAGCGGTAAAAGTATATTATTCCGAGCGGACGATTTTCTTTCGTTCGATGAGTTATCCTGGCGCGATTAGAAAGCGCGCCTCCCCCCGACTGTCGTTGGCGATGGGAGAGAGAAAACGCGCGCCGTGAATGGACGCTTATGAATCAATGGCTCGTTTTATTAAGTGACCTGGGCGAGGATGAACGAGCTCGGGATGGATGCAGTTAAAAAGTCGCGACATTCCTTGTTTGCGTTTCGGTTGACAGAGAGCCGCTTGTTTCGCCACCATTCAGCTGACGAAATTTTTATTTTCGCTTCTCGAACATCATTCGTAAATGTTTTCCGATAAATGTTTATTACGCAATGACGTATTGACTCGTGCCCGTCGTCGATTTATACAGTTCGTAAACAATTTTTCGAGCGGTGCATCGTGGGAACAAATGTATTAGAGGCTATATGGAGAGGAAATTTTTGAATATTCTCAGAAGGTTTTTCGTTGTCTTGCCTGTCCAAAGTTCGTAAAAGAGCATTTCGTTATAAAAGCCGAAATTACTTAATGGCTCCTGACTCACAAAGTTTCAACTTCAGATTAAATGAGAAAAGGAATTTGCTAATGCGCGCAGCACTTGACAGAATCTATAGTCTCGAAAGCTAAAACAAGTGAAAACTAAGATGCGCAGCGCTGATTACTAATTTTTCTTTTGCGAGAAAGTAACTTTGCTTTTAGAGCTTCTTTCGAATTTTCGCTTAATGATTTTTTAAAAGGTGGCTGCCGAATCATTATCGTGAATCGATAAAACTATTAATTATCGTTTACCCCATATCTGCATTGAGAAAGCCCATTAAGAAACATTTTTTCTTTATAATAGTGTACTATTTAGATAGTGTGTTGCAAACTTCTTGCAACGAAAACATATAAGTAATTATTGCCTGTTTGAAAAATACTGAAAACTACAGTTTTAAATAAATGCCATGTGTATAAATTTTCTAATATATTTTGATTATTTTTTACTACGGCTAGAGCAATAGTTCAGCTCTAACCATCAAGATCAATACCCCTCGACATCCTGCCTTAATTCACCGAAAAGCCTGGAAAAAGCCCCCGAAATTCGAGAAAGGATCATCGACACTCGACAGCGAGGACGCCTCTCTCGCGTACTTTACCCGCCGAGGTAATCTACCTTGGGCGCGTCGTAAACTGGCTGGCGCTGCACGTTACATCGGCCACGGCGGCTCTATACGCGAAAGAGAGCGAGGCTCGAGTCAGTGAGAGCGAGCAGACCGCGGGATACATAGCGCTGCTGTAGCTGCTGCTGGCTGTCGCTGCCGCTGCTCCCCTTGCGCAATGGCGAAGTCCCGGCCAGTGACAGCGTCCAGCCTCGCCTCCTAGCAGCTTGGGCCGGCCGTCTCGAGCGAGCTCCTGCGATTCCCCCCCGAGGAGCTGCATCCAGACCAGCAGTGAGTACGGCGGAGCGCCGCGCCTTGCTGCACGCTCACACACAGCTCTCTCGCTCGGTGCTTGCGTTCGCGCCCGCGCGCGCGCGCGCTCATTCGCCAGAGAAAGACGAGGTGTGCAGGTGCGGAGGTGCGCGCATTCGCCAACACGAGCAGGATCCCAAAGCTCGGCTCGGGTTTCGCGCGAGAGCGGAAAAACGAGAAAGTGCAGTGCGCGAAAAAAGCCAGGGTGCGCGCGAGCGGTAGAAAGTGCGCCGTGTGTGTTATATATGTACGTGTAGCCGGAGAGCGACGGGGATAGGTAAAGGAGACACGTACAGCCCGAGCAGTGTGTACACCTTGCGAGCGTGCGGCGGTAACCTTGTCGTACCAGTCGGTGCGGCCCGTCGCCGAGAAAAGGAAAAAAATCTAGCCGTTGCGCGCAGCTTCCTCCTCCTCCTTCGTCTCTTGACTCTCTCGCGTAAGCTGTCGTCCTCCTCTCGCGCGCCGGACGACTGACGCGCCCGTAGGGCGAACTGGGCCCGGTGCATGTGCGCCTCTTTGTCACTCGGATCTGGCCTTTTTCTCTCTAGTTTACGGAGGGGCCGACATGCTTTCTGCTCTTTCAACAAAGTAAGCGCTTTATTTTCAAACACCGGGGAGTTGCTTTTGAGCACTTGTTTAAACAGTTTGGCGATAGTCCTGAAAATGGTATTAATTCTGTTAGAAATTTGTTTGTATTCATCGAGGAAATGGAACAACTCGAAGCAGAAGCACTTCCAGAACTCTTATTATTGTTATATATATTTTATCTTTTGGTTACCACTTTTTAAGTTCGATTATTCTAACTTTTCAAATCATACTTAAGTTTCCATCGTTCCTAAAGAACGAAAAATAAGGTTTCGATCACTCAAAATATACGGACGGATTATCGTTCAACAAACCAAAAAATATATTTGTACAAATTTTTATGTAAATCAAAGGTCCAGGATCCCGTCTTTGAGCTGTCCCAAGGAATAAAAATCGAGATTTTCAACTTTGTAATCTTTTCACAGTCAAAGTATTGAGATTATCCCAAATTTTACGACGGATTACTTGGAAGGACACCAAAGTATATATTTCTGCAAAATTTCATTAAAATCGAAGGTCCGGGACCTCGTTGTTAAACTGCCCAAAGGGATGAAAATCGAGATTTATGCAATTGTGAAGTAGTCCACAATTCAAAATATAATATGTGTTAAATAAAATTTAATGTATTTTTTTGCAATGATTAATAATTTTTTTATAACTCTTGTTAGTCAATCGCCAAAATCGCGGTACCTCCGCTGGTCTGCCTAAAGCTGATCAGCCGAGGGCTTCTGAGAATTCGCGTCGTCGAGCGGCCGAAAAATAATCTTGTAAATACTGCACATATTTACGTATTAATAAATTAAAGGACCTTTTTGGCATTTCATTTTTTTTTTTTTTAGATCTATGAGTTAAGAGGCAATTTTATTATCAATTATGTTGCACTACATGGATTATAATATTAATTATTTTAATGTCAATTATGAAACTAAAAACTTTTTAATACAAATATATTTACAAGAATTTGTATACTGTACTTATTTACGTATTAAATTAAATCTTGGCAGACATTTTCGCATTGATATCAGAAAGGTAATCGTGCAATAAAATTTTTGAAAATCTTGATTTGCATTTCTTTCGGCGGATTAACGACGTGATTCCTGACCTTCGATTTACATAAAAATTTGTAGGAATATATTATTTGGTCCGTTGAACGATAAACCGTTCGAAAATTTGAGTTCGAAAATCTTTCATTCGTTGATCAGCATCGATGGAAAGTTAAGTATCATCTTTTTAACCTGTTTAGTGTCTTTGAAGAAGTGTTTGTGAAAGCGTTAAAGCTCATTCGGGATGATTTGTTTAGCCTTCGTAGGTACATCAATATTTTACAATGTTTAAATTAGGTATCAGTAAAGTAACAGTCCTAAAATTCAAAGTGAACAATCGTGACAAATCTTAAGAACTTTTTTTATAATAACACATTGAAGTTCAGCTTATAAGGATTTCTAGATGATCTTTATTTTAATCGATAGGATTTGATCTCACCTTTCGAATGTCGATAGTTAAAATACTGTACAGAAAGCAGATGAAAAATTATAAGTGATTGAACAAAAATTGATTTTTCTTAAATTTTCGCTAAGAGCTCATAACTTTTGAAAAATTGAGCGTTAGACCGAATGGATGCGGCTTCTTTCATATTTTAACATTAGAAAACATATACCCAAGTTATAAGAAAATCCTTGACCCGAACCCCTGGTCCTCTCCTGGTCAGCTTAAATATTATCAAATGTTTATATAATAAAAACATAAAAGTAGTAAAGAAAAACATTGCTTCATCGAATGCTTGTCTATAAATTTAAAGTTTCAAAATAACGCAAGTACTTTTTTATTTTTACATGGTAAATATTATCGTTTTACATGTAGGTGAATATTGAATTCAGTAACAGTCATATATTTAAACAATTTTTTTAACTACAAGAGAGTTATTGTGTAAGGCGGAAAAAACAAATGGCTATTTCAGATACCTACAATAAGAAAAACTAGATAAAAGTACACGATGGCAATATAATGAATATGTCGAAAGGAATAGGAAACCCACAAGGGATAAGACAAAGAAAGCAAATATAAAACGTTTTCCATTACTCCTTTTATAGAATCGAAACAGAAAATCACAGAAGGCACAGCGCACAGTGGTCTATTTTAAAAAAAAACGATCAAAATTCGGGCTTTAAACGGTTTTGCAACTAAATACACCAAACTTTGATGATTTTGTTTTGTTTTGGGGTACTTTACAATAATAAATAATACTTTTACAATAATAAATATTATATTTTTGTTGCACATACAATAAACGTAGAAATATACCTTGAACGTAGTTTTTCTTGTTTGGTTTATTTTTGGATATAAGTGCATGTATCTGTATAGTAATCTGTATATACTATATACATTGTTAAATCTTATAGACAGGGGAAATAGATGTAAACGCGTTAAGATTTTTTGAAGGAAGTTAAATTTGATAAACAATAGTGTTTCTTTTGTAACATTTTTCGTCCTTTTAGATGGATTAGTCAATTTTTAGGCCTCATGCCATATAAAGATACATTCACTTATATTCAAAAATAAAGCATTATAATTACGTTCAAGTTACATTTCTACGTTTAGTGTATATATGTGTCACATAAATATATTTATTACTATAAAGTACTGCATAAATGAGTACCGAGAGAAACGAATCTATATTCGGTACCCCAAAACAAAATCGTCAAAATTTGGTATATTTAGTTGCAAAACAGTTTAAAGCTCGAATTTTGATAGTTTTTTTTTAAATAGACCACTATGCAGCGCCTCTAATAACTTCCCCGCATAGAATTAAGAATATCCAACCGAAACAGATAATCAACAGAAATTTCGTCTGCGGCACTTCGCACTCTTCGCTCTACAAAAGTGAGAGCGCGGGAGCAAAGTCATTTAAAAATATATCCATCTGCTCGATAAAGGCTCATATCGTTCGAGCGCATTCCTGGCCGTCGTGTGGCCTTTGTGCGCTTCGGCGTCGGCGGCGTCGACTTGTGTTATAGGGGCTTTAATTTTCCTCTCCTCCATCCCTCGTTCCTTCCAGCGCCGTCGCCGCCGCCGCCGCCGCCGCCGCCACAGCAGCCGTCGAGGCTTTCGACCCGCTCTTACAATACAGTGCGACTGGCCTGGCTGCAGTTCACGATCGTGGGAAGATTTTCTGCGCCCGGCTAAAAAGCCTCTCCCGAAGGGAGATTTCGTTTTCATCTTTAGCCGACGTCTCTCGTCACTTTCTCCGGCTGACTCTCCGGGCCGAGCTCGAACCTCTGGCTCCTTTTCTCAGACGCCGATTCTCAGAGATCGTTTTTAGGCTCCTCGGTAAATTTGGAGGGAATGTTGGGTGTTTGAATAATTTTCAATATTTTGAGGGAGTGTGCCTTTTGAATGTTACACAATTCGAAAACCTCGCTCAAAGTGTTATAAATAAATTTTACGTGCTGCAATATTTTCTAGTATAAGCATTGTTTGCGTAAGATAATTGAAATTCAATTTCGAAAGGATAATCGATTAAAATTGGTTCCTTTTTAATAACAGCCAAGATTTTTTGCATCTTCTAACCGCTATACGAAGCAATTTCCTCGTCTTACGTAAAGGATTGTAATCGCAAACTCATCTGTTGCAGGTGTCCTTGTTAGCAGAACCTCCAGGAAAGGCAGAATCATCCCAGCGACTGCGGCTTCGTACAGCCAGTAACGTATGGATGATCGGAAGCAGCCCTCCCGCCTGTTATGATCAGCATCACTCCACTCGCACAAGACCGGCCGGCCTCCGCGGCGATGCTTCCAAAGATCTCTTGAGAGCAGCAGCCTCGTCTCGTGGACTCAGCAGCAGCTCAGCACTTGCCCCGAGCAAGCAAGCAGCAGCACCCCTCTGAACCTTCCAAGCCTCCGCCCAGCTCCGACCGACAGCCGTCAAGATGGGAAACTGTTTTAGCTGCCAGAGGGACGTGGAAAAGGAGAAGCCCGATCGGATCTGCAATCCGAGCATCGAGGCAGTGGCTTCGCAGGTGAGCCCGGTGCCGACGCCGCCCCCGGACCCGATCAGACCGATGCCGCAGATCCCGGACGCCGACGTGCCCACCGCCAAGATATTCGTCGCCCTCTACGACTACGACGCCAGGACGGACGAGGACCTCAGCTTCCGCAAGGGCGAGCACCTCGAGATACTCAATGACACGCAGGGCGACTGGTGGCTCGCCAGGAGCAAACGTACCCGACAGGAGGGCTACATACCCAGCAACTACGTCGCCAAGCTCAAGTCCATCGAAGCCGAACCGTGAGTAGAGAGCGAGCCACGATCCTCTAGTCCAATTTCACTTTTATCAAGAGAGCCTCTTCAGCTAATTGGGGACGCGTGAAATTTAAGCGATTCGACGTTCGCTTACCTTTTGAGATTCGAGGCGCGTTTCGCGATTAAACTCTCGGGCTTTTCACTTGGGGCTTTACGACGTTTCTAGGGTGGAAATGATCGATGAATACCTCCAAGTGAAATTATCAAGTGACATTCGTTCGCCTCGCGAGCTCGAGCTTTATGGCCGTTAGCGCGCTTTTATTTCATCATTATTTAGTGCACTTTAAGATTAATTATTATAATTCTGTTATATTGAAACTGTCAAATTATTTCACAGTCATTGAAGCTTATATTGGCAAAGTACTAAGATCGATCGCATTTATTCATCTCTTTTAATCACGCGGATTTAATACCTGCTGAAAGTAAATATTAAAATTCATCACGATTTCCTGTTAAAATTCAGTTTTTCACTAAATCATTGATAAAGATACTGACAGTGGCGGATAATTCAATTTCATAGCACCTCTTTTATTTGATTGTCTCTTGATTAAGTTCTTTAGTTAGGTAAGCCGAAGGAACACGCGTGACAATTGGATCTTGGCCTTAAATTTATGTAATATACGTACATTTACACTTGCACTTAATCAAAAAGAAAAATGTTTGAAAAAAGCAAACGCGATTTCTCTATTATTTAATTTACTGCATTATCAGCATATTTTGTAATCACGTGTTATTTTTAGTAGCTGTTTTTATACAATAACTTTCTTTATAATTATTGTGAAACGAATATTTATTATCCAGCTTTATTTTTATTTATTCTTTGTATCGATTAAGTTATATTATGTTTATTATTTTCATCTGATCTATACTTACATAAATTTTTTATCAAAAGTAAATGATATTAATGATTAAACAATAAAAAGTCAGTGGACGATAAAGAATTGAAACATATGTGCAATATTATTTTTAAATGGAAGTGCATCGAATCGGGCAATTTTTTAATTAATATTATAGACTATTGTTTAATTGAATTAAATTCGCTATTATTATATGCATGTTGAGTATTTAACAAAAGCAACGATAAAATTAAAATCTTGAAAATAAAAAGCTTTTACAGAATAATTGTGATAAAATTTTTATAATAGTTAATGTATTTCACTTTTGTAAAGATAAAAATTGTAAAAATTCGCAATCGCTCTTTTCAACTGTTAAGTATATGTAATGTATAATATAAAAGAAATAAGAAAACGAGATCACTAGATCGAAATCGAATTAACCGCCTTTGAGCTCTGAATAATCAGGAATAAGCTGGCACGCAAAACAAATCATGCTACCAGATACAATCTAGAAAACTCCGTTTTACTTTCACATGGCCTTCTTTATGAGCAACAAAAATTTTAATCCTCTAATTTGCTCTTTAACATAATTCTTCTAGAAAATGTTCTCGCTCGACTAGAAATTAATATTAGTTCTTCTTTACAGTTTAATATTACAATACTATTATTTATGGAAGGAATGCGTTAAAATAAATACAGACTCGTAACTACAATTCAAGTTCGGATCGCCATAATCGCGTTCCTGAGAATTAACGAGAATTTTCATACAATGCCGCAATGACTACCAGTCTGAGTAACAATCGCACTTGCAGTAAAAAACGCCGTGGAAGTATACGGTCTCTCCCGTGCAGCTGCTTTCCGAGGCCTAATTCATAGCGAGCGTCGGGCGCGTCAATCATAGCGCTCGGGATCCAGGAAAAGAGTGGCAAGGCTGCGACTCGAGTCGGCATCCCGACTGACCTTACGCACGTACTCTCTTCTTCCCGATTAAAAATGCGCGCGAGCCTCGCTTTTTACTGTTACCAAGTCGTCCGGGAAGCGACGTTATGAAATTGAATCGCTAGACGCTGCTGCGCTTTTCGGAGTACCGTTAACGAGAGGATTTCTCGCGTGCCGCAATGATAATGACGGCGATGAAAAGCGCGAAACAGCCGAGTGAGTTTACGTGCCGCCGATTTTCTCCCGATGAATTTTTCCTTCTTTCTCTCGGCTGCTGCCGCCGCCGCTGCTGCTCCAGCCGCTGTAGCTGCGTCCAGCTGGATTGTGCGTGCATGCGACCTTGCTTTCACCGCATTCATTGTGCGCCATTGACTAATCCGCTTGTGTAAATACCGCTTTTTCCTCGCATTTTCCAATAGGGATTTATTAGTACGTTGGCTCGCGTATTAGCATGATTCCGATGCGGATTTCGCGTGCGATTAAAAAAAAAAAAGATTTTTAACTGCTAAGGGATGAAGATCTTCGATACAAATAGTTCATATTTTCTGAAAGATTTTTTGAAAGTTATTTAATATACCTAGTACGTAATAATTCTTTTTTTTTTGAGATTTTTGTTGGGAAAATAAAAATATGCAATAATAACTAGATTTTATTGAAAATAATTTTCTAAATAACTTCCTTTTTTTCCAGATGGTACTTCAGGAAAATAAAGCGAATTGAAGCTGAGAAGAAGCTTTTGCTTCCAGAAAACGATCACGGAGCTTTCTTGATTAGGGACTCAGAAAGCAGACAGAACGATTACTCACTTTCAGGTACAGAAATGAATTTACGAATTTAAACTGCACATCAAATTTGAGAAGTTTCAAGATTTACATTAAAATTACTTATAATATTCTTTTTTTTAATTACAAAAAACTTAATTAATTAAAAGTTAAGTACAAAAAACTATTATTAAACCTTCAATTCTATTCAATTATTGAATGCTTCTAGAACTTTTTTGATTGGAAAACAAAGAAAACATCCATTACGTACTTTAAATTATTCCATTAAAAGCTCCTTTTCATAAATTTAGATTCAGACTTTATAAAATAAATGACGCATTGGCACTTTGTCATATCACTGCAAGTGATAAAACTTATTTACTCAAAGTATACATATATGTAATCGTCATTTCCTGGATTTCTATCAATCTGTTTGCGTTGAAAGTTCAGGAATTAAAAAAAAAAAAAAAAAAAAACAATCGAATTCTTTGTGCCGTAATAAAACTTTTATTGAAAGTAATTGTTTAATAATAGAAGATTATGTACTTTATTTTGTCCAGAGTTTGATTTTCTTCAAATAAAATGATACTTTGTATTTATAAAATATTTAAAAAATGTTTTTAACAGTTCTAATATTAGTTTACAAAAAATGAATTATTTGATATATGTATAAACAATGTTTATATCGATGTCAAAAAAGTTTATTTGTATCGAGATTTATATTTTAAAAATGGAGAATATTTTTTAATGAATTGTTTATTTAAATAGAAATAGACATTTAACATTCTGTTTTTATTTACAGTTCGTGATGGCGACACAGTTAAACACTACAGAATTCGACAGTTGGACGAGGGTGGTTTCTTCATTGCAAGGCGAACGACGTTCAGGAATCTGCAGGATCTGGTTGAGCATTACAGCAAAGACGCCGATGGTCTTTGCGTCAATTTGTGCAAACCTTGCGTACAGGTAAGATATTCAAAGTTGCCTCGCGTAATTGTCAATGATATTACTATTATTACTATTACCCTTGTGGTCTAATGTTGTCTGAATGGAGTTTAGACAGCTTGCTGCATGCGACCAAAATATTTTCATTATATCACACTACTGTAAGTGAAAGAAGGTTTGCTGCTTCATTATTATTGATAAGAAGGATTAAGGGATTTAATAAACATCGTTTTCAAACATTGCTTTTTAATTCGTGTATATAAAAGTTTACCTTTGTTGTAAATAATTTATAAATTATTGTAAATCTAAAGATGTCGAATTTCATAAGTTTATTAGATGTATATACTTTATTTTATTTCCAACTTTATATGTATCTTTAGAAATCCCTTAAACCTTTATTTATAATAATAACATTTATAATCAATTTATAAAAAAATTAACAAAAAGCATGATATAATTTATATTTGTAATACAGGTCAATGAAATGATTTATTTTTGGCTTTTTTAGGCAAGCTATTATCTAGTAAACTGTTGTGCCTTTAATTACTATTACCATGTCCTTAACATTTAATTTAATATTTTTTTCAATCTGTGTATTTATATTAATTAAAGCAATGTCTAAACTCCAGTTGGACTTTGCTGAACAGCAGTCAAAGATAAGTTATTATCTTAAAATTTTTTATTTTCTTAAGTTCAACAGCTCGTCAAAATAAAACTATTGATTCAGTTTGAGAAAATCTTTGAATCTGAATTGACCTTAATTGGTAATCGTATCAAAAGCCGTTTTGTTGTTCAAAATTTATTAGATTACACTTTTTGTATTTATATAAATCGCCATTTTAAAGGGTACTCGTCTTAACAGACTTATTTGTTTCTCTGTTTTTGCTTACCCTACTCCCACTGGATTTTCTTGGTAAATTGATTGTCCCATTTATAATATAATGTTTACTTTCATTGCAAACATTTGCACCACCATGTCATCCCTTGCTTGTACCCAGCATAAGCCTGTTTTATATGGAATCATGTTTCAGAGATATTAGTAGAATATCTTTAATTTTCATTCACATACAAATCATCATTTTTTGTTTTCAACATTTTTTAAATTTTACGTATTTAAATTTTTTCTGACTTGAGAAACGAGTACTAAACAATCAAACTATAAAGACTATTAAAATGAAAACAGTTATTTTAAATGTTCTAGTCTTTGAAAACATAGTTTTTAAAAATATAGTTTTTAAAAACATAGTTTTTAAAATAATTAGGTTCAAGTTTTAGTCATTGTGATTTAAGTAAATTAACTAATGTGTTTAAAATTCATTTTTCATTGATTAAGTATACCAAGGGTACTGCAAAGTGTACATAATCAAGCCTTTGATTCTGTAGATTTCATTCAAATGAACTGACTGCAGATATCGAATTCTAAATTTGTTATCTTATAACATTTGTAAAAAGCATTGAAGTTATTGTATGTACTTAAAAAGCCTATTCATGTCATATAAGGATTTGAAACGTTTTTTTATAATACTAAATATATTTTGGAAGACTTTCACTTTGAATGCCAAAGATTTGATACTTAAGACTTAAAATGTAAGAAAGTGTAAATTTTACTAATTCTTACAAATATCTATGACTGAATTGAAACCTTTGTAAAAAAAGGAACAAATAATATTTAAAATTTTTTTTTATATTGCATGGTATCACAAAATTTTTATAATAAACATATGTCCAAATGACTGAAATCGAAGCATGATGTACAAATTTTTGTAAATAATAATGGTGCTATTGAAATATTGCTCATTATAACAGTTAATTTGTATTTTTGTAAATCTGATAAGCATTATCATGAGCAAAACTTACTGACATTTGTATTGCTGTAAAAAACTTTGTTAATTGCAAAATGTAAAAATATTGCACAAAAATCAAAATGCAGAAAATAAATTATACCTATGAACTTGGTTGCTATTTAAAAACTAATTTATTTCTCCTTAGATGCCAGAATACATTCGACCCTTTCTTGTTAGTCAAGTCATCAATTTCCTGTTTTTGTCATTAAAAATTTCCAATTTTTGTCTAAAAGCAAGAAAATGTAGTGGTACATACTATGATAGAAGCAACAGAACCCTTACAAGACTTTTAATAAGAGGTCATGCGGCTAGAGCAATGAAGGGCTTCAGCACTAACAGTCGAAGTTACACTTATTCAACAAATCTCTTATGGCCTGTGTGGCTTTTAGATACTAGCTAAGCTTGTGAATATCCATAAAGTTAGATTTAAATGTAATGTCAAACCCTATGTGTTGTCTAAACTTTAAGGATATGGGATAAGGATATTCTAATATTTTTTTCAATAACTTAATAAATTTAACATTTTTAAAATATACGTATTTCCTTTCTTTTTATTAAACTAAAGTTTTTACTTTTGTTTCAAGTTTCAAAAACGAGAAGTGTTGGAAATTATTTTTATGTAGGGTGTAAAATAATTCTTAAAAAAGTTTTGTTCTGAAACTCAAACTTTTTGTTCACCATACCCTTAAAGTGTGTATTTAAAGAAAAATTTCCATATATACAGCTTCAGCCATCGCGCATCGTCTCTTCACGTCTCACGTCGTTTCAAATTTACTTTCTAATCGCTGCCCCCTTTCCATATTGCAAAATCTTAAGCACTCGTCAAATCAATCGTCAGCTCCACTAAAAATTTCTCACTCGTTCATTCACGATACGTATATACCTGTCTCTATCTCTCATCGAGCGCTTGACACAAACAAATTTAAAAAACTCAACTCTCTAAGCATGTGAGCATGGATTGACTTTGCCGGCGCGCGCCTCGGTGCCGCTTGTGTTTGCAGGTGGAGAAACCCGTAACCGAGGGTCTAAGTCATCGCACTCGTGACCAGTGGGAGATCGACAGATCGTCGCTCAAGTTTGTAAGAAAACTCGGCCAGGGACAGTTCGGCGAGGTCTGGGAAGGCCTTTGGAACAATACGACGCCCGTAGCTATTAAAACGCTCAAGCCCGGAACCATGGATCCCAAGGACTTCCTCGCTGAGGCACAGATCATGAAAAAATTACGACATGGAAAACTGATACAACTTTACGCTGTTTGCACTATGGAAGAACCGATTTATATCATTACCGAACTCATGAGGAATGGAAGCTTGCTCGAATTCTTGCAAGGTAGTGCTAAATTAAAAGGCAAAGGATCGTTTTTTTATTTATTTTTTTTCTCTCTTGGAAGGAGTATATCCTTCTAAGCTGTTTCTCTCCTCTTTCACTTTACTAAATAAAAGTTCTGCTGACAAATTAAGCAAATTTTAAAGTATATTAAAAAAAAAAAACTATCTGATATTTGAATTTGTATATTTTCTAAATATGCTTTAAACTGCTTTGACAATTACTTTAATTATTAAAAGCATGCAAAGAACTTTATATAATAAAACTATTTAAATGTTTAATAATCTAAAAGTCAAGGAAACATTTTTAATATAAAGTAACATTATTATTTAAAGTCAAATTATTTCACTACTGAAAATAATAGAAATGTTGATACAATATCTATTTCAGCATCTTTAAAACTTTTTTTCTTCACATATTCAAAGCAATGACAAAATCAAAATTTGTTGTCGTCAACATGTGTAACTCTTCTTTTGAAACGACAATGCTGACAGATTATAATAATAATTTTATATTTAACAAAAAGTTAAAACTAAATTTTTAATTATTTTTTTGTCATTTATTTGAATATTGAAAAAAATATACTGCTATGAATACGTATATTTATATCGATAACGTTATACGTTTATTGCTAAAACTAAAAAATTGCACGGCATTTTAAAGTGTCCATTAAAATAAACGTACTGCTTTATAAAAGAACTACAGTAAAAACTTTCTTACAGAAAAGAACATAAAAATGTAAAGCTTAGTTTACTTCTCAAACTTTTCATTTTTCCAAACTACTTGCTGAAGCATTACAAATAGGCAAACAATCACTAAACTCGTATATTTTCAGGAAAGGGACGCGGTCTCAAACTGCAGCAGCTGATCGATATGTCGGCGCAGATAGCGATGGGTATGGCGTATCTCGAATCGCAGAACTACATCCACAGGGACTTGGCCGCTCGTAACGTTTTGGTGGCAGACGGTAACATCGTGAAAATCGCGGACTTTGGATTGGCTAGGCTGATCAAGGAAGACGAGTACGAAGCCCGTATTGGCGCCCGCTTCCCGATTAAGTGGACTGCTCCGGAGGCTGCTAATTATAGCAAGTTCAGTATAAAGTCCGACGTTTGGTCATTCGGAATTCTGCTTACGGAACTTGTCACTTATGGCCGAATACCTTATCCTGGTAAGTATATTGTTGTTATTATCTTGAGAATAGTCTTGAGTGCAAAATAATTAATTTTTTCTAATTTTTTAAGATTGCTTGTATGAGATTTTAATTTGACCTCAGTTAAAGTTTATTTTAGTCTTATTTTGAAATAATAATTTTGATTATGTGACTCATTGTGCCCCTTAAAAAGCTTACTATTTAATAACTTTGAACAATTGGATGGTTTTTTTCTAATACAAGGGAGAAATTTAATTAAAAACAACTAATTTTCAGGTATGACGAATGCTGAGGTATTGCACCAGGTTGAGCACGGTTACCGTATGCCTTGCCCACCAGGTTGTCCACCACCTCTCTATGATATTATGCTTGAATGCTGGAACAAAGACCCGATGAAGAGGCCGACCTTCGAAACCTTGCAGTGGAAGCTCGAAGATTTCTTCACCATGGAGGGCTCCGAGTATAAAGAAGCATCGGCTTACTGAGTAATAGCCAATGCGAAATTTCGCAACATTGACCAGCGCATCATGTAACTGCTGAAAAAATGATTAAGGGAAACGTTACTCTTGCCTTGACGATACTGTTAAGAAGAGTGAAACGAAAAAAAGAGTAAACGTTGTGGCACGCTTGAAAAAAGACTAAGTGCACATTTTTTGTAGAATTTTTTGGAAGAAAATCTACTGAGACATAGAACGGTGACTTTGTTTTAGAAGGATAATACGAAGTTTGTGATATTTTAAATGGACAGAGCAGCATTGGCTCTATATATGTGGACCTAGTGACGATTGTGAAGTGTAGACGCGGTATTGTTTATTTTAATATTTTTTTATTTTTATCGATCTAACTTTTATTATTAATAATATTATTATATTATTATTTTTTTCGTTTATTCATTGTCACATTCTGGCTGCCATATACAAGATTATTGAAAAAAGGAGTGAAGTATCATTGAGTACCTCGTGATTCTTTGCTAACGTGGGACTTTGTAATTTTTAAAAAGTAAAAAGCGACATAGGTGTCTAATCCTCTTAGTATGCAATAAGTGAAAATAATAAGTGCAGTTTTAAGGATAGCTTCAAACTGCCTCTCTATTGAACGTTAGGAGTTTGAGAAATGCGGTATAACAAATATAAAAACTATTGCGGAAAAAATTTTGAAAGTTTGTAAATTTTTTTGTTTTCATATTTGAAAATAGGTAACGACAGTATTGAATCATCTTTGGATGAAGTGTTGGGATACATAATTTCTTTCCGAATATTTGTTTTATTTCCATGTGCATTATTAGAATTTAAAATGAAATTACTGTGCAATGCATTCCAGTCACAAAAACATTATGCAATAATTTGTGTGACAAATCCTTGTGTGTCACATAAGGCTTTTTCATTAAATGAGATGAAACAAAAAAACTTACATTTATTAAGTAATTAGTTAATAAAATATGTAATAAAATTATTACCATTATAGTTTTACTTTGTTTATATTGCATTTTGTCACTCCCAAACAGTAATCTGGCTGTTTGAAAACGTCTTAGAGATTGTACATTTGTTTAAAACTCAGCAACGGCAAAGAAGCAAAAAATGTAATTGCCAAATATATTTGGCACAATTAATCCTGTAATCGATCCCAGCAAACGCACTTGTAATTGTTTATGTGTAATTATAATAATGTTGCGTCGTAATATGACACGCTTGAAAGCCGGTTACTACCTGTTTGCTGGGCGAGCTCGTGCTTTCCCGATTGTCTTATTTTAAGGGTACGGCCTACGTAAATTCAAACTTTACAGATAAGATATGCTTTTCTAGATTAAATATTGTGGAATGCTTTTTAACAAACTCTGTGAATTTTATTTCACATCATGATTGTATGAAGTTTCATCGTTATAGAATTTCATTTTAAATTTTATCAATCGTTCTAATTTCATAATGAATACGTGTAATGGCGAATACATTTTAATAGTGCGCAAAAGATTTTTATTTTATTTGGAAAAAAAAAAAAAAAATTAAAAAACGGTCCGTCCAAAACAACAGAACGACGAAGACTGTCATATACTAAAAAGTACTTTGAGACTTTTATAACTTTTATTTCGGGTATTATGAAAAGTAGGCTTATCGCCATCCCTTAAAAACGAGACTCTATTATTGTATTTATAAATCTCGAACATTTAAATATTAAGTGATTGTAAGAAATAATAGTCATTAACGATGTTAATCGGAGAGTCCTTTTAAGGACTTTCGTTTTAATCATGGATAATTCGTAGCGTGTGAACGAGAGCTGGAATTTTCTAGCTCTATGTATGAATGTAAGGAAGAATATTTACCGTTAAGCTTCCATTATACGATATAATTCCGATGCATAATTTTTATTTTTTATTTTTAGTTTATTTTTAAAAATTTGTGCAAGAATATTATGCATTTTTCATTTAAGGCTCGCTTTTTTCTTTTAGTGTTAAATATTGTACATTAAGTAAGATGAAGATCGAAAAGTAATAAAAAGCGCTCGTTTTATATAATTTATATTTGTAACTTTATCTGTAATTTATAATCATCGATAAATTTGATATAACTGGAAATTAACAAAAAATTTTAGTAAAAGTAATTTTTATTTTATTTGTTATTGACCATTATTTAATCGAAGCTAAAATTACGTCTTCTGATATTCGTGCGTAATTGAATGAGATTATATCGAAAAAAGCAAACCACGGCATGATGAAAAAATTAAAAAAATATTAACTATTGATATTATACATTAAATATAAAATAGATCTTTTTGTACCTATCACCTTGTTTCACGAAAAAGGACGACTTGAAAAGCTTACGCGAAAAAGAAGTGGCGCTTGTAGGTTTCAGGGACCATCCTGTTGCGAGTGGCTGGTTTAAACGGAGCAAGATGAAACGTCAATTTGCTGATATATGTCATACGAACTGTAATTTTAATTTCAATCATAAAATAGATTACTGTTTTATTAAATTACTTGTTTTTTCATTTCATTATTCCATTATTTTTTTTAAATATATCATAATAAACTTACAACTAAAGTATAAAAAATAGTAAATAATGTATTCAGTCACATTTTCATGTCTTATAATAAATTTGAAAAAATGTTTTATAAATATAATATTATTTTCAAAAGTCAAAATATTTGTTTCATTAAGTTAGAAAAGTATAATTTTGTACTCTATAATAATAGCTTATTAAATCGGATTTGATGTTCTAAAAAGATTTCTACTGTTTAATAACTTTAAAAGGAGATGAAGAGGATCAAGAATTTCTTTTTCACATAAAGTAGAATCGAGCATTTACATATTCATGAGCAAAAAATGTACTACTTTATTAGTTATTGTTTCTTCAATTCTCTGCAAACTTCAGAAAGTTACTTTACCTTTCAATTTTGAACTACTCTTTTTAAAAGAAAGTTTACTTTTTGATATAAATTTTATTTTCAGCTAATAATAAGACATTTGATGAAATGTAACATTTTTTACTATTTTTGACGGTTAATGTATTGGACGAAGCTATTTTTAATCTCTCTTACGAGTATGAAACTGTTATTCGTTTCTTGTCAGCATAAGGTGAATAAACTAGCTAAGAATTAATGTATGCACATAGAAACGTACTTTACAGCAAGCCTAAATTACGTTTTCGCGCAAGACTATTAAAATATTATTTCAAATGAACAAATATAACATGCATGAAAATTTGTAGTAGGCCAAGACATATATAATAATTTTTAGCGTATCCCTTGTGTTATTCCACGTTGAAAATTGGCAAAATCTGCAAAGGATACCGGTATCATCGGGGCCGCTGGTAACGCCGCCCTTCCCGCTGCCATCGGCACAGCATTGCCATATACTCGCTTCCCTCGGTACACCTACATCTCTCTTTCTCCGGGGCCGTGCACTCACACGTACGCACGGCGCTGCCAGGAGAGAGAGAGCGCGAGGGGAGAGAGCACAGGTGTTCGCCGTCGTCGTCGGCCGTCGACGAACCTGCCAGTCGAGCGCGCGCCGGCCTGCCTGCCAGTGTCCGCCCATCCGCGTCGCGCCAGCCAAGTTTGATCGAAGGAGAGAGCGGCCGGCGCCTCTCCTTTTTTTCACGCCGGGCCCCGGAGACTTATACTCCTCGTACTCGTTCCGCGGCCTCGGCAGCTTTTGTCGCGAGTGCTTCTTTTTCTTCTCGGAGCCGCAGCGCGCCCGTATAGCTTGCATTTCGTGCGGGGAGCCAGTATTAGCGCCAAGTGTGAGAGGAAGGTGCGCGCACACATACAGGGACGCCGGAAATCGCAGTTGGGTATTATGCTAATCAAACGGCGCTCAGAATGCGGGAGGAAGACCTCGAGATATCACTCAAGGTGGGTTTGCCCGAGATACTTTTTTTACATCGGGGAAGAGGAATGAGGTGAATTGCGTGCCGGTAGTTTTTGCTCCCTCCACAGTTTCTGCTGTTTTTCAAGGGGTTTTATGGCAATAATGGCATTCACCGAGTTGTTTGTTGACGCTTTCAATTGGGAATTCCTTAGGTATTTTATGGAACAGAACCCTTGGAACTTTGCTGTAATGATTTAACGTAAACAATTCAAATTAACATGTTGTTTTTATTCTTGCTAATCATATACTTGATTTACAAATAAAACGTAAAATAACGTGGGTTTTCCGATAAAACTTTTTCACGAGCTTTTCAATTTCCCCAGAATGCAAAAAAGTTAAGACCAGTAACAATTAAACACTTTAAAATTTTTAAGATTTTAAATTCTACTTTATTTCTATCATTGCTAATATTTAAAAGTTAATTTATTAAATAACTGATGTATGACTGATGCATTATTTCAATGCAGAGTCTAGTATTTTTTTATTAAAAAAAAAATTATTATAACAAAATTTTGACATTGATAGAACGCGTGACATTATTATACAGTTTATCAGGACATTGACGTCGCGATTCTAAAATTTATTTGCAAGCCCTTTTTACGCGGTTAAGGAAGCTGAGTCATAAATGACTCATGAAGGTTTTCAATGACCGAGAGAATTTTACCATAGATTGTCATAAATTATTTCTAAACGATGCTAAAATTCTAGTTTATGTTGGTAGTTGTAATATACTGATAAATAATTTGTACGTTTATGACTTCTAAAGCGAAAGAATTTATTTTCACATAGAAATCCATTGCAGAAGAAAAAACTTTTATATAAAACGTTACAATCAACTTTGAACATCTTTTCTACGATGAACCTAATTATATTAAGCACAGAATGTTAATTCGAATCGGAATTTTAAATGAGCTTCTTCGAAACCCGGATTTTAGTGCATTCATCTCGGGATTCCGAGACTTTCAATGGAAAGGTGTAGCAGGAATAAGCAGTCGCGTAATTTGTTTCAACTTTAAAGGCATTGTCGTTCATGAGACCGTGAGAAATTCTTTTATAAAATAGTTTCCATTTAACTGTCCCGTATAAGAGCTGCAAAATAACTTTGAATATGATAATTTCTGTCTTTAATGCCGCACGAGACGCTTTTAATACAGACGCGCGAGAATTCTCGATGAAAAAAGCTGACGCATTTGTCATTTTAACGAGAAAATTTATATGCCATTTAATTTGAATTCGGCCATTCAATACTACCGGTGTTCGATATATCTGTTACCGCCAAACGTTCCCGCGTCCTTTGCGTCGCTTACATTCCCGACAGCGCAAAGCTCGGCGCATGAAAATCCGGTGAAAAGCAGAAAAAAACAGCAGCCCCGTTTGCACGGGCCATCGAGCAGCTCCGACTGCGAACGCACTGCATATACATCCTGCAGCGGATACTTGCAGTGATAGTAAGGAAGAAGCTCTCCTGGCGCGCGTCTCTCGCTCGAGCGAAGAATCGAGGGGGAGGGGGAGAGGAAAAGCGAGCGAACGAGCGAGCGAGCGAGCGCAGGTTTGTTTGCCGATGCGATGCAAGCGGCCACGAGGCTAAGGTTGAGGCCCTTCGCCAGCCGCGGCCTTGCCGCCGCCTCCTCCATTCCTGCGCCTCGCGAACGCCTGTCGAGCTGCGCCTGGCTCACGTGCTGGCTCGCGTCTATAAGCTTTTCGCCTGCTGTGCTACCCTTTCGCCTGGGAGGCTGGATTCGCTTATATTCGCGTTGGCTGCTGGGTTTTGCGGAAAAAATTCGACCCGCTGCGATGGTGACCGCAGGTGTTAGAATCTGCTGTGATGAAATTTAAAAAACAAGGGATAAAATGTGGTAGCCGCGTCGAATGATTGAGCTTATTTTTAGTGAAAATAGAAAATAAAATTGCGGGAATACGATTTATTGTTACTTGATAAATGGTTTCGTTGTGAAAGTTTCAAATTAAATTGATCTGCTGCAAAAACGAAAGCACATCGTATAGACGCTAAATGAATGAGTTCGAAAGTGAACTGTTAATAAATCAATTTGCCAAGCAAGTAGAGAAAGGACCATAAATAGTGTTTCACTAAATTTGCAACGGAGATTATTCAACAAAGCGTTTTAGTTCACTTTCAATGCTTAATTTTCCGTCAAAATGAAGAACTTTCTTAAATATATATTTTTTTAAATATATATTTTTACTAAACTGTTAGTAGTTGCATTAAATTTTTCAAATCATTTTCCAGTAAAGGGATACAAATTATAGAATAAAGTCAAATTTAACAGTTTTCTTATTATTTTGAATTGAGTGGTTTACTTCAGAGATGATTGGACTATCAAAAAAGATTAACATAACTTTTTATATCCGTCTGTGCATTAATAAGTTTTCGTGCCTCCTAAAACTCACAATATTTCATCAGATACCATAAATCAGGATTAATAATGAATTTTTGAGAGAACTATAAGATTTTATAAATATATGATAAACTTAGGTTTTGTAATTTTGTTGACTATTTGTTTTAATAATATTAATTCCGACTTGTTATTATAAAAACTCACCATCACCTAATAAGAAGGAAACACGAAAGAATCTTAACAAAACTCTCGATCCTCTATTCCCAAGGTATCCCGCTCGATTAATTGATCGAAAAAGGCCGGCCCAGCTACCTCGTAATCTCGCAACAATCTAGCCTGTCGCGAAGAAAAAAATCTGCCGGCTCGAAAACTGAGTCGCGGCCAGTTTACGGCATCGTAAAGGGGTAGTATAGTATATAGTAGCCGAAAGACGGTGGAAAAAAGGTGCGCATATATATATATATACATGTATAAACTGGCGGAGGAAGGCATCGGCAGGCCGTAATCGCGCGTTATATAGTTCTGGCGCACGCATCGCCTCGGCTTAACGGGACGAGTCTTCATATTCTTCTCTCTCGCGCTCCTCTCCGTAAAGGTATGCGCGCCGCGTTAATTTCGCTCGCCGACTCGCTGCTGCTAGGCTCTCTCTCTCTCTCTCTCTCTCTCCGCTTTTATATATACGCGTATAACGCAGGCGTATCTGCCTTTTATATATGTATACGCGTGTATGGGGACTGCGCGGCTCGTCGCGGATCGCTTCTTCTTCTTCTTCGTCTTCTTCTTCTTCGCCTCCTTCTTCTCTTCCTCTTTGCCTGCGCGTCTTCGTCGGCTTTCGAGCGCGTCCTTCGCCTTCTTACATGTGGCGGCTGGCGATAGCGGTGTTCTGCACTGCTAGGCAACGCTTAAGCGGTGCGGTTGCTCTTTCTGTGTAAGCTTCATTTTTTTTCCGCGCGAGGTTCTTCGAGGACTTTTTGGCTAATAAGACTGGGAGGATTTTTTCTCATTTTTTTTTTTTTTTTTTTTGGAAAAATCGTGTTTAATCTTTGAACTGACCGCTAATGGAGGAATTCCATAAACTTATCTGAAACATTCTGATTACATAATTAAGTAGTGGTTTTGATTTAAGGAGAGAGATAAAAAGGTTTTTATGATTTACGGAAAGAGGAGTTCAAAATTCGCTGAAAATTTTAATTTTAATATTAATTCCAGCCGAATTTTAACGATCTTATCCAGCACGAAAAATGAGGGAATTAAGTATAGGGTATCCAGTCCGGTTTTGTCTAAATTGAGACAGATCCCGAAAAATGTCATACTCGTGTGTGTAATTTATTACAGCTTTAAACTCTGCTTTGCCCGATAATTTAGGGTTTTGATCAAATTCGAGGTATCACCAAAATTTGAGACATCTACCACTATTGGAGCTAACATCACTAATCCGAAATTCAGGAAATCTGAAATTTATAAGTATCACGAATGCTGATAACCATTTTTAACGAAGTTGCTTATAATTTATGAAACAGCTTTTAAAGTATATCAAACTTAATAAGCTTTTATAGTCCTTTCACGTCAATTCTCTTTTACTCTAATTGCAAAAATCAATATAGCCAACATTAGTGAATTTCCTTCTCGTGATAATTTCGAACCTTAATGACGGCATCGATTGCTCGCAAAAATCCCGGCCTGCAGACAGGTCAAATAATGCGACCAGGTTTGAAAAAAAAAAAGATAATAAATAACGCGGCCCCGCCTTGGGAAGTACCATTGCAACCGATGTGATTTGGGAATTTTACGATCAGCGACGGGAGAAGCCGGTTTCTCGATGGGACCGAGATGCGCCAAAAGTCGGCGTCGCGCGATTTCCGTAAATTGAAGCCGCCTTTCGGTTCCCATTATTGTACGTTTTTATTTTTTGAATACAATATATATAGTTTCTTTTAATAATTTGAATAAAATGGAAATGGGTTTGAAAAGTTGTTCTGATAAAAATTCGCTTAAACCTCTTAGTGAAATGTACTATTTAAATTCTAATTAATGTGCCCTAATAAATTCGAGCAGTTTTATAAAAGTGAAGCAAGTAAAATATTTTTTGGATAAGCTTAAATAATAATCGATAGATTCAAATTTTTAGGAAAAGATTTTTCATTATCTAATAATTTTGTTTCGCTTATTTCTTTTTTTCCTTTTTACCAATTTTCTTCCCGATAAATAAAAGGAAATTGTAGAGTTGCCAAATCGCCTTACAACCTACATTGAAATTCATTCTATCACAGTTTAATAATATAAAACACTTAAAAATAAGTACTGCGTTGTCCTAATATTGTGGTAGAGATTGTGCTCGCGACGCAATAAATTATTTCTTTAAAAATATAATCAACTACTTTTGACAGCTAAACTGTGAATATAATATTAAAGATCGACGCTCAACGAACTTTAATCGAAACAATCAAAGCTCGCCTACAAATAATCTAACAGCTCTTTTGCCATATTCTCCAACTACCATCACGCGCGTCGAATTCCTAGGAAAACTAGAGTCGCACCGTGTACTTTCCCGCGGAATTACCTACGCAATTACAAGCCGACTTCGATTCTGTCCCATCGCAGTCGGCCACGACGACAATTGTCTCACTTGCCCGGGTATACAGAGCGTGCGTGCGTGGCTCAATTACCCCGTCGGCGAATGATTTATGCCCCCCGGGGCACGCGCTGCACACTATTCGAGCCCACTTCACCGAACTACGCGATTGATCAGTGTAGCGAGGAGGGGAAGTCCGAACGCGGCGGGCAATCGTCGCGAGCGCTATACGAGTGTTTACTGGCTAGAGTTCGACGCTCGGCTTTCGGACGCCGGGATTACCCACGGCGTCGAAGACGCAAACAATGTATCGAGAGTATTTAAGAGAAGACTCCAGAGTCGTTGGACCATCAGTGCAGCCTTCACTTTGTAGCTGAGTGGATCGCGCTGAAGTTTTCGACAGCTGGTCGTTTTGTGCGTTTCTACGGTTGTTTTAGTATCTTCGGAGGCTAATATTCGCTACTTCTGCGAGGTAATCGAGCAAGTGCACGGTCTAGTTTCCAAGTTGACATAGTGCCTTCGGAAGGCTGTAATTTGTGTACGACCTGATTTAACATTGGCAATCGTAAAAAGTGTTTTGAGGCAAAGCTCTTTTTATTACTGTAACTCGCTGCAGAAGAAAGTTATTAATAATAAAAACTCGAGCATCGACGCAGATATACCATTTCAAATCGAAAACTTAGCGTTTTGCTTTTAAAAACTGAAATGTCGCTCTTTCAAAGTGCAATGCTAAATGCCTTATCGATGTCATCCACGAGCAGCGACTCGGAAAACAGCCAAGATCACGACAGCGATTCTCAGATCAGGAAGGCTATTAGCGCAGTTAACGTTGACAATTGCGGTGTGACGAGAGTCAACGTCGCGACTACCAGCTTCGCTTGGACGATCAGTGACTTCAGCATCTGCGGTAGAAAACCGGGGGAATTTCTAGAATCGCCAGTTTTTCCGGCTGACAATGACGCGCAACCAAAATGGAAACTGCAGTTGTACCCCAAAGGTGTAAATGTTGAAGAAAGGGACTGCGTGGCTTTATTTCTCTGTTTGGTGTCCTATCATAGACCAGAGGTCGAGGCCAAGTACAAGTTTTCAGTTTTAAACTCTTGTGGCAAGGAATCTCACAAGAGAAGAGGATCAAAGGTATTTGTTCAAGGTGATTCGAATAAAGAAGCTTGGGGTGCCAGGCAGTTTGTGAAGGGAAACTTTTTGGTGAACGCGAGAAACGGCCTTCTTATCGATGACAATCTTACAATTCTATGCAGAGTCACTGCGAATACCGGCGAATACTTCAATAGTTTCCAATCCCACTTGTGCGAGACCATTGAATCCAAAGAGTACTACGATTACACTTACTTTCGAAGCGGTACCGAGCCTCTGGATTTTGAATTACGGCAACGCGAGCCAGCCTGGCGCTTCAATTACAACAGCTCCGTGGCCGACTCCTGCGAAAGTGTGATATCTAATGAATGTTGTCAACTTGCGGAGGACCTTGGGCTTCTTTTGCAAGACCGCAAATTCAGCGATGTCATTCTCGTATCGAGCGACGGAAAAGAGTACGAGGTTCACAAAAATATCCTCGCGGCTAGGAGTACGGTTTTTGCGGCCATGTTTCAACACGATTTCGTAGAAAACAAGGACAATGTAGTACGCGTCGAGGATGCTGATTTCAAAGTGCTGGAGGAGGTGTTGAGGTTCGTTTACACTGGAAGGGTGACGAATCGTAGAGACTTGGCGCAAGATATTTTTCGAGTAGCCGACAAATATGCGATGGAAGGATTGAGGAATGTCTATGAACGATTACTTGTAGAAGATTTAAATATGAACAATGCGGTCGATTTTCTCATTCTTGCTGATTCTCACGGAGCAGTGAATTTCAAGAATCAAGTTATAAACTTTATTGCGGCTCATGCAAGAGATCTGATAGGTTCGATGACGTTTAAATCTGCTGAAGCCAATCGTCCGAGTTTAATTCTCGAAACTTTGCGAGCAATGACAGAAATGAATTAAGTTTTATTTAAGATGGATATTTTTGATTAATTTGTAAACAAAGTATTAAAAAGATTTCTTACTTTTATTTAGTCGCTGTTATAAAAGGTTGACTAAATTTAAAGTTTGAAATAAACTTTTATAATATACGTATGTGTAAATATTTTATTAAACACTAACAATTAACAGTACAAAGAATATTATTAAGATTTAGTAGTACAAAGAGAATATTTATGTACTTTTTAATACATTTACACATCTCATTTTATATCTGCTTTTTATATTTGTATACAGCATTTTGGAGAATATAATGTATAGTACAAAGATTTATATGTCTAATATTGTTAATCCTTTTGAATCCTAAAGCGAACCTTAAGATTTTTAACTATTTACAATAACCGTAAAGAAAGAAAAATTATCGAATAAAGTAGGCGATAATTATTAATGAATTTTTATAGCAGTAATACATCAGATCTCCCGTTTCTTGGCGCGCAGGCAAAATTCCTAATAGGAAGGCTTCTCATAATTTAAAGCTAAATTATTAAACAAAACAACTTCCGACGCAAGGCGTCACGGCTGAAAAGCCGAACGAAAAGCAGACCATTAAGCCTACGCTACACCAAGTGCAGAAGCTCGTCGACAAAAAAGCGAATTTCTCTTCGGCGCGGCGGGGACGACCTTTGCCTCCGCCGCCGCCGCCTCCTCCTTCATCCCGTCGTAATATAATGCTCTTTCCCCGCAGATATTCACACGATTAAGGCGCATATCGCATAATTAAGCCGAGCGAACCGCTCGTTTTCGATAATCTGGGCCGGGATCGCAATAATTACGGCCAGGACAGAGAAAAATGCGCTCCGCTCGCGCTCCTCTTTTCACAATGGCTCTGTCGTCGGGGAAAACTCGCTCTCGGGGGCCCCGGGAATAATTAGAATTGAATCGAGCGCGTCTGAAGGAGCGCTCGACGCGCGAACCTGTCAATCCCCATGGAAAAATACTTATCGCCTTTTTTCAGTATTGTCTCCGGCGTTTCTTTGAGAAAAAGGTTGGCTGCCTGCGGCGCGGCATATAATTGCAGCTTTTTGCCGGTGCTTTTTTTTTTTAGTTCGGCTTTCTAGCTCAAGCTTCGCCGTGCGATGGGAAAGATTAGTCGAGGAAAGTTGGATTTACGCACTCCGGCTCGCTCGCCGTATTTGGGCTCTGGGATAATTTTTGCATGGGATAAACGGCTGACGAGTTGGATGAATGGGAGGGTTTATCGGAAAGCAATTTAGAGTTACATTGTATTGGCGACAAAAAGCTAAGCAGACTTTCGTTGGGGAAATTGATTCATTGCTAAGCAGAGATTAGAGAATACTATATTAAGTTTGGATAAGAACGGGGCGGATTGCGTGCATTCGAAAATAAATTATCACTGTTAAATTAATGAATAAAGTACTGGTTACGTCATATTACAAAAGAAGAATCACTTTCCTAATTCAATATTCAAAAATTAATCGGTCAAATAACAGATTAACTATATTGTCTCACTATCGTACGTTACGTTTTAATTGGCGAAAAGTAAGTACGCTTTCGTCAATCGTAAATTACCTATAATACTAATTTAGATCAATTTTTTCTACATGCAATTCTATGTTAGAATGAATTTATACAATCAATCTTTTCCCCAAAAAGAAATTTCTAAAAATCGGGATAATTAAATTCATTTAAACTTGTAACATATTAAAAATGTAGTCAAATCGTGTAAAGGCACAGAGATATTGACACGACAGTGTTAACGATCGGATAACGTTTTTGTTAAGACCCCTAATGATTCTATAGGGAAAACTTATGGACGCTCAAGAAGCACTTATTGTCTCAGCTAGTGCCGATAAAAGCGCTCAAGTATAATTGTTGTAGTAAACTTTTACATCGTCTTTAACAGATTATTAAAAAGAAGTAAATGAGATAACAAAACGTAACGCATTTTTTTCTAGAATTTTAATCATAAAACTTAAAGTTCTTTTGAAACAAGTAAAATTTATTTCATTTTAGATTAATGTTTCAACGTAACAACATTTTTTTTCTTTTTTAAACGGAAAGACTTCTTATTTTTCAGGGAAAGCATAAACTTCGATAAAGCAAAATGACTTCTTTGAAGTCCCACATATCGATCGGCAGTACTGCCGATACGTTTTCAATTAGAATAAAAACAAGCTTGCAATTTCTAAAATTAGGTCAGTTTTTCTTGTTATTGTCCCAAACTATTTACTATTGCTTATTTTACTATATCTACTTCTGTGTTAATGTTAAGTTCAAGTAACGTGTACCCTCGCAATTGCCGATTGTTAGTCCATAAATATTTTACTTGTACATACTGTACCGCAGAGACCGCAAAATTCTTAACATGAATCGATCCGTGTTTTCGAAGTAAATTTAATACTATTTTTCATAATAATTAATCACACTTTGACGTGAATGCTTCGTATCTGGACTCATAATCGATGTTTTAAGTTGATTTTTTTTTCCGTTTTCACATAGTTTCTCGCGACCGCAAGCCAAGTGCATGAAAAATTCAAAACATCGAAAAAAATTAATTAGACAGTGACAAATCGATGGCAACGGAATATGAAGGCATATAAATTAGGATAATATGTAAAATTTCGTGCATAAACACCTAATGAGAACAGCTTTATCATGCGACGTTGCGTGGTTGGTAATAGTGATTATCCTTGATACATCTATGAAAAAATTTGCACAAATCTTAACGAAATCATTGTAACTGTATGTATTCATTACATTTTTCTGTACTGCAGTTTCTTTTACTATATCATTTTAATCTTTAACACAAAAGTGGAATTATCTTATTTGACTTTTATAATTTTGAAGTTAAATAATGTTAAAGAAGCTATAAAAATTAAAGATAAATCTACCAGCTTGATCCTTAGAAACACGAAAAATCTTCTAGAGAAATTTCGTAAGCCGACGATTTTAATTTACCAATTTTAATTTACCATTGAAATTTTTATCCCAATTCCTTGAACGATTGCTCGCGCTTCGATTAGGGCATTTTTTGTCGGAATTTCGAGCAGAATGTATCTGCAGACTTTTCAAGCAGTCTTCCTTTCCTGAACGTACAGGGACAAGGGCGGCATGTGCTCGGGCAAGCGCGAGTACAATGACCCAAGCAACAATTGCGCGCGAAGCCTATGTATAGAAAGCAGCCACATGGTGGTAGATAAAATGTTATATATTAAGATATTGATTTCTCTGAAAGCGAGGAGCAGCCCGACTTGTGGTTTGCTCGATTATGCGCACGTGAGATGTACAGTGTTACGAATGGGACGAGCCGAGTCCGGGATGCTATAATATCCTTTGCGGTTCAAGGTAAAGGAAGCCACTTTTGTGCTGGATGCTTTGTTGGGGAAACTTTGTTGAAGAGGTGCTTCTCCGGAGAGAGTAATTTAAGGGACTCGGGAAGCTATTTTTTGCTGCTCGAGCATATTTTTTTAAATAATGATACATAGATTAGAGGAAATGCAAATGTAATTGAAGACTGTGGCCAGCTTTGGCGAATATTTGTGTAAAAAATAATGTTAAAATGCTTTTACTAAATACAAAATAACTTGATTATTGATTTGCAATTAAGGCATTTGAAAATTTATAATTTCGAACATAAATTTTTCAGTAGAGTCGTTTTTCGTTTGTAAGTACCGGATAGTTGCTATGACAATATAATAAAACTGTTATAGGAAGACATATTTTTCCAATTTATGTGGGCATGTTAAAAGAAATACTGCGCTTAGTATGAGGGTCATAAGTAAGGCGGGAAAAAGGGGACTTATTATGTATTCTCTAAATGGATTGGATTTCTACTTATTTTTTTTTCATTTTAAGTAATTTTAAAATAGGTTAGTGCAATTTCTATATCGTGTTTGAGTGATGCCTTGATTGCTGTATTACTATACTTTTATGTCAATTTTTTGTACAATTATAGAAGCATATAAGCCAATAACACAAAGTGCTTGTCATTTAATAATAAATTTAGTGCGTCATGTAGTTACATGGCAAATTAATGCATTCGTTTACTTATAAGTCCGTATACGAAAAATATGCAAAACATTTAGTTTATCAGAAATATATTTTTTACTTTAGCATCCTTAATAAAAATTTATAGCCGACAGGGTTTGTTAACAGTTCAAAATTTAAATTCAGGACCTTTAAAAACTTATCTTCCTTACGGTAAACCAATGTTCTCTGATATAAAAATCTTCTCTTCTCCTACTTAAAAAACATTAACATATTTAGATATCGAAAAGAACGAGCAACGCCTTATTATATTTGTCTCTATAAATAATTCGAATCGACAGTCATAAAATATGGCAAACTAAATCACAAAAATTACCTTAATATTGTCGTTTGTAACAACAGCCTGTAAAAAACTCATCACGAATTCCTTTTCCGCCGCCCCACCAGAGGCAACGAACCCACATTTTAATATTCGCATTAATACCCGCCAAAACAATAGCGATATATTCCTCGGCGTCGTGACGCAATAAACGCGAGGCGCCCAGCAGGCCTTCGGACTTAGGCACGCGCCGGATAAACGAAGGCGCGACCGGTTTCCAAAGAGCAACAGCAGCAGCAGCGGCGGCGGCAGCAGCATCCTCGGCTTGACCCACTTGAAGAAATGCGACACCGTTATGCATCGATATCGTTTTGGGCATTTTGGGTCCCCCGGTAGATTCGAAAAAGGCGTCGGCGCTCGTTTCTTTTCTCCGTTTGCGAGCGGGAAATGAGGCGTGGAAATTTACGGGCGAGCAGGATCGGGCTCGTTGCCTTTTTCGAGCGGGCTACCGAGCTTTACGTGCTTCGCTGCGCGCGCCGATTAGGTTAATGCTCATAATACAGCGTTACACTGTATCGAGGAATGTCGAGATGTTCCGAGCTGCGACGATGGCAATCTTTTGGGGTAGTTAATTTTAATTAGATGATTTAGGCATACTTGCAAGCACATAACGTTACACAATTTCTTCCTATGTGATACTTCAGTATTACTGGATAGAATATGAAAAAGTTACTTTATTAGTGTTACATTAGAATCTATTTTATTGTATTCTTATAACTTTTTTATTTAAAAAAATATATGTTTGATTTTTGAAATGTATAACTATAGAAAGAAACTTACACTGGTCAAACTAATCTTCAAAAATTTTACTTTTTTATCTGCCAAGTTGATTGACAACTTATTAGTTTCTCAAATTAAGCATTTAAAAAAGTTTTCACCAATTTATTTCCTTTGCTTTTCACAAGATCGCAGAAAGAATGCGGTTGGGTAAGTTTAAACATATTTATATAAATTGGTTTGAAGCTAATATACATACATAATTCGTGCAGAATTTATTGACGTCTTCGTTGATATCTTATCTAAAATATCCCATGAAATATACGCATATACGTCATAAAATAAAAGGAAAATAGCAGTCCAGTTAGGCTTAATTTTATAAACCATTTTTAAATCAGGCACAAACTAACATTTACAATGAACAGTGTTTTTTACAAATGTTTAATCAATAATATTATTTAAAAAATTGATTAATCCGATTGAAATTGACTAAAATGTAAAGGTATCTTGAGGAGTTAGTAAAACAAAGGTTTAGGTTTATGTTATAAAACAACATTTTATTAAAAATATCACTGTTGAATCATTTAAGATTTCCTTTTAAAACAAATTTAAAAAATTGCTTATTTTTAATACATAGAAAGTAGTTATTCTCAGATGATGCATTGCGATAATATTCATCAACTGAAAGAAACGCCCATTTCTTTCATTCATTTCCAATCAATTAATTATAAAAGAATCAGCAGTACCCAAACCATCCGCAAGAAACTCCCCTTAAACCGTTCCACCTCGGCTAGCTTGTAATTAATCCTACCGACGCTTCCGGCACGAATCAATAAAGTAGCATCAAACAGCCTTTCTTGAAAGCCGAAAAAGGGGCAAAAAGGCGCGAAGGAAAACCGCGAAAAAGCCGCTAAACGACCCGGTTCGCGTGCCGCCTTGCGGAAAATCGCCGCCAGTCAACGATACGCGCCTTGCCTGTGTCAACAGGAAGAAGAGAGCCCGGCTCTCGAGTTTGCTAAGTCGGTCAAGTCCTCGAGAGCGCGCCGAGTATTAAGTCCGCAGATCGCCAGCGGCCTGTGACGCGCTCGGACATCCACTTGTCTTCGGGTGTGCTTAAATCCATTTTTTCCTTTTGCCGCCAGTGAAATTCTCGGAAAATTGCCGATGTACGGGAAAGACGGAGGTTTCTGAAAGGAGAGATTTTTTTTGGTAAGAAGGAGGGGGAAAGTTTGGTGAAGTATTATGAATATGTGGGATTTTGTATAACTTGTTTTATATATTTATTAAGATCCAGTACTTGAGAGATTTCCGGTTAGCTAAAGTAAATCAAATTTTATTACGTATTTAAGGACGCAAATAGCACAGATTCTGCCGTTTTTTTTTACATTTTCTTTATTTAAGAACTTCTTTAAAATAAAAATGTAAATTTACATCTTCATATTATTTTGTCACTAATATATTATTAAAGTCGCTGCGAATAGTAAAAAAGCTTTTAAAATCAATCAAAAGATAGCTAAAAGTCAAAATTAAGGATTTGATGTATGAGTACTTGTTCGTGCGTTCGTGTAAGTATAAGGTGTACTGTAATTCCGGTTTTGAAATTGAATTTATTTCTCACCAAGTAATTTATATTCTTCAAATTTTAAAGTACAGATCCGCTAAGTTGTTCTTAAATCACAATTACAATTTAGAAGTTACGGTTTATTTTAAATTTTCTACTTATACTCTTTGAGAATTTGTCACGCAACCTTGACCATTTTTTGGTTAAAAAATATAGAAAGAGATAATATTTGAGATTCATTCAGAACATGGAAATGTAAACGTATTTTAATGAAAAATATCTTAACTTTAATCAGGGTGTTGATCGTCTCAACTAAAATATTAGTTCGCCATGCTTACAAATCAAATGCTAATTGGCTAAGTTGGAAAAGATAAAAAATTATTTATCAACCTCTTAAATATTATAGATTATATATTCTTAAAGAAATAAATATTTCTAAGAACTGTTTTATTAATATCTTTTTAATTACTTTCAAGAAATACCCTATTTAAATTTACATAATATGACCGAGTACAATCAATGAATCAAACTAATAATCAATTTTTAGAAACTTATATGGAAGAAGAATCAGATCTTCCAAATTTATTTATTACTCCATTTCGTAAAAAGGCCAGATCAGATTAAGGATACGCCGCGATAGCGATTTCACTTCGACACACATGCAAATCCACCCATAAAAATTGCAGATAATCTAATTGTTATTTTCTCGAGACGCATATAACTTGCAAAAGCTCCGGTATTAATTAGTCAGATAAGCGCTCGGCCTTCCAAGTGAAAATAACTGGCCGCACTCCCAGTAAGAACTCCTCGCGATCTCGATAATTTTCCGTTCGATTTTATTGCAAGAAAATCTCTCTCGTTCGCTCCTTGGAAAAACGAGAAAAGCATGGGTTTTTAACGACTCGGCGCGCTGTACAAGGAAGCTAAAGGGAGAGGGAGCGAGAGAGTACACGTCGGGGAACCGGTTTGCTTTGTGGTGCAGGTTGATTGTGCACGGGGAGAAGAGTCGGCAGTTGCTGCATTTGTCAATTAAGTGGTAAAAGCTCTCGTTTTGCACTGTTTTTCAGGTGGTGATAGTCGGCAATGGCGCGGTGGGCAAATCCTCCATGATCCAGAGGTTCTGCAAGGGCACCTACACCCGGGATTACAAGAAGACCATTGGTGTCGACTTTCTTGAGCGAGAGATCGAGTGAGTATTTTTTATATATCGCGTGAACTCTTCTTTATTCCGACTTCGGACTTTACGAATGAAGTTAAAAAAAAAAAAAAAAAAACATTAGGCTGCTAAAAACAAAAAATTATTATATTTATTTATATTTATTCAGAATACGGGTAAGAAATTCCCTGCAGTATAATCTGATACCAAAAAATAATACAAAATACAGTTTCCTCTGTGGTTTCGAAAAAGCAAGGGGCAATGCATGCTGTACAGCTAAAAAATAACAGTGCACTGAAAATATGCATTAGTTTACGTGATAGATACATAACAGATTTTATCGCAATTTTTAGTTAGATTATACTTATAAATCTATATATTTGTATTCTTATAAGAAATTTCAATATATGCATGAAATATATAGAAATAATTATTAAGAAACATATATAATATAAACAAGCGAGTATATATACTATCCGTCTTATTAACAGTACGGCAATGAAAGCTAGTAACTTTAGTGCGAATTAAAATACTTAATTTGTACAATTAATAATTGGAAATTGACGACAGCACAATAATCTTCTTTTTTTTTAGATTTTCCTTTGGTCGTGTTAAGCTAATAAATTGATATAATTAGTGCAGTAATTTCTGTAGAACTCGATCTTGGCATCTTGATTGGCAGGTAGTAATTGAATTTACCGATTAACTTGACATGAGTTTTTTTAATTTTAGTGACAAAAGTGCGGGTACAGCGAATTTTTTAACTAATCCATATATAGACAGTACCAAAATTTATTACCTCTTATACACGTCCTCCGATTAATAGTATTAAAATAAACAACTTCAATCTAAATGACCTTTTACTATATTTCATAACTTGATTTAAAAAGTATTCCGTATTATAAAAATCAATTCTTTCTTTTTTATTTACAATTCAATTCTCTAATTAATAACCTTTCTAATGGTGCAAAATCATTGTATCAGCGTGTAAAATATGTAATATAGACGAAAATATGACTTGCAAATTCATTATGTACATCTGTGTGAGCATCGATAAGCACATCATTTATACCGTGTATGCAAAATGAAATAGCCATATACTTTATTATAGACATTAACAACAGATTTTACATGTACATTCATCTTGCATTATATCGAAAAATTTCAAAACGGAAATATTTTTAACTCCAGTTTACTTTCGTATTATACGAAATTATCTATTGGCTAAAATTAAATTTCAATTTCAATTGGTTACTAACGAACTACCTCTAAATAAAAAAAAACAACAGTCAGCATAAAGAATCCAGCACTCTCATGATCAGCGAATCGAAAGGAATCAAACTTTCGTAAATCCTTCTCAGGTTCAGCGGATCAACGTTTCTCCTTGGCTGGCGACGTATTTAAGCGGTCGACAAGTTCATTAACTCGATAAAAGCGTGTCGGTGTCTCTCGTGGCGCAAACAGGAGTAACTCGAGCGGAATGCAGGCCGATAAGCGGCAACGAGCGTCGAGGATTTGGCCGCAGCCACAACCGATAGGATTTCACTTTTGTTGAGCTGCGGTACATTACTAGAGTAGCTTTATTTCGCGGACTCTATGGATATCGTGAAACTGGCAGCCTTATTAGCTTGTCCTGTTAGCTAACATCAAGGCAGATTGCTCTTTCTAAATTATAGAATAGGTACCTTTGCTTTATAGAGTATCGTTAAAATGATTTAATTGATTTATTGACAATAGAGCGTAAATTGTTTTCATATCAATAATAAGATCGATAATAAATGTTTATAAATTATTTAAGTACGTTTTTAAATTTACATAATATTTTAAGCTAGAAGAATTTCTTTTTATTATTCATTACTAATATTATAAGAAAATTGAAGTATATATCCTTATAAGAATTAATAAATAACTTTTAATAGATATTCTTTAAATAATAATTGATGCATGGATCCTAAAAAAATCTTTTTAAAATTAATTTTAGTATTTGTCATTTGTTAAATCGGGGTTTTCCACTTATAATTTCAAGTAGTATAACATCTTAAAAATCGGACATTCTTCCTCATTGTAAACATTCAAAAGTTGTTATTTGAAAAAAATTAAAATATCTATTAATTCAATAAGGAATCTTCATGCAATCTAAAATTAATATTTCAAACCGCGTTGAAAAACTTGTTAATTCAAGACTAGTTTTGCCATGAAGCTGTAAATGACACTTTCATTCACAAGATTTATCAAGTTTAATTGAAAAAAACTGTTGTACTTGAAACGAACGGCAATTGTGAACGGTTGCCGATAAGTAGTTCAATATCGCGATCAAGCAGCGTACTAGGATTGCATTTTTTCGTAATGAAGCTGTTAGGGATTAATAAACGAACATGCGTCACCTACATACTTCAATGAGTCCACGCTCGCAATTACCGTAGTGTTGCCGCTTATGTTTTGCATTGCATTCTCTATACTTTGAGAAAAGGATTAGAGTTGGCGTACCCGGAATATAATTTCTCATCTTGTATTTTGTATGCGATGAGCTTTTATACATGATATATTACGTATTACGTGGTATGTTATACGTTATGATAGGTGCCTTTCTGCTCTTGCATAAATTCTACAATTCAGGTATTTTCATATTCTGGTATCCAAAAATATTTCCAAAAGTTTGAGCCGAATCCGTGATCCAGATGCCTAAGCTCTTTTTCTTGTTGTAACTTTTACAGTGCAATTTTACCTACATTAATAATATATGTTTTAGAAAGAACTTATAAAATTATTATAATACGTTGCTTTAAAAAATTATTTTAAAAAAATTATGATGAATTTAGTTTACATGTTTATTATTCTTCAATTTCTAATTAAGTTAATTTACTTTCTTTATTCACTGTCAGCAAAAATTGATCTCATTAAAATTATTGTTATTTATATCTCGCATCTCGCCATCATTAATTATAATTGGTGTGCGAAATTTACATTTTATACATGCAATTATACTGAGGAGTCTCGAAATATAATCTCTATACTTAAAATTTATTTGACATAAATTACGAAAAGCGTATCTTCTTTGACCAAACTGGAATACCAGTTTTTCGTCAGTTTCCATAATAAAATGATTTATGAGATTGGAATGTCGAGTAAAAGCGTGAATTTAGGCTTTTTTTTATTTTTTCGCTAGAGGTTTTATCACCCTATCTACTCAAAGAAAAATGTTCTGCTAGAACTTTCGTTTGTAGTACTAGTATGAATTGAGTTACATTTGATTGTACAAAATATTTATGCAAAATTTATACAAATATGTGCAATATTTTTTAAATAAACCTATTATAAGATCACACTGAGAAAAATGTTCTAATAAAATTTACTATAAATGTAAGAAAAATTACTATTTTTTGTGTTAACCGCGGGACA
>JAWWML010000031.1:3345376-3379133 GCA_035047165.1 Ormyrus rosae | reverse complement strand
TAATAGTACACTGTGCAACAAGGGGAGAAAATGAGCTATTTCTAGCGAGGGTGAGGTATTCAGCACGAGTCTGTAATATCTTTTCTCCCTGTGTTACACACCGTGTTTTTGTCAACGAGGGCATGAAAAGCTCTCATTTGGTGTTAGAAAGTTGGATAGATGATCGTGCATTTCAAATCTTACACAGAAATCGACAAAATAGTTTAAAACAGAAAAAAAAACAATTAAAAAAAATTTTCAAAAATTTTAAAAATTCAAAAAAGTGACTTTCCGCCGGTAAGCCCCGCCGGAGGCGGGGAAGAATATTATATTTCCCCGCTCGGACATACAATTTTGACAAACGTTTGGAATGTTCGATTTTCTACGCTACTTTCTATAGCGTGAAATGAGGGCCATTTCATGCCCGAGTTGGGAAAAATATTTTAACTAACCGTAATAAGGCAGAAAATTAGTAAACCAGCAGAAGCAAATAATTTCATGATGTATTATATAGTTTCTTCTTTTACAGTTCTTTCAAATACAAGTATCAAATACACTACTGCTTTGTGCCAAGAATAAGTGTCTCTTTTATACCAGTAAAACGGTATAATAATAATCACTAAGCGATAAGATGAAAAAGGGGAATCACTTGGACAATAAATTTATTAGTCAATAGAGTATAAAGTATAACAAATTGATTAAGATAATTCATTCAGTCCTAAAATTATATCATAATAGAATCTATAATAAAATAATATATTTTATTGACATTTTCTAAAAGATCGTTTTGTTTTTTAAGAAATAATGAGTCTAAACATGAATTATTTGCGGTTAATTTAATTTTTGAAGCAGAGTATTTTCGTAAATAGCGTATCGACATGTAATAGTAGATTATGTTACGGATAGGCGTGACTTAAGTGCGGACTTATGTCACGCAGTGTTATAAAATAAATTAACTATTATACGAAAAATAAATTTGAAACAAAATATCTTATCAAAAAGAAATATACCAGGCTAATCTAAAATTACATTTGAAAAATTTAAGATGGTTTTATCACAACTCAGTGAATCATATTAGAGAGCGCAGGATATATTTAATTGAAATCTTAAAATCAATTTTGATTAATGTTTCCAACTATTCTGCATTGAAAAAGTAGATAATAACTGATTTACAACATTATTATTTCTATACGACTCTCGTATTACCTAACGTAACTTTTTTCAATTGGCATTGTTTTGATAAAGATTTTTGTGTATAATGTCAGAACAGGTGAAATACAGGGGAAAATTCATTTCAAAGTAGTTGTTTTCCAGATGCTTTGCCACATCGGAGTTAAAATTTTCCAATGAGATATTCTCACCTTATCGTACAGACACAAAAATCTCAAAAAATGCAGAGACCTTTGTCGAGACTCGAAGTACTTTGCTCTAGTTTTCTGTAAGTGTGGCATGGATTTTGCAAATGCAATGCTCATTTGCAGTTTGCTTTTTCATGTCACCGTCATTGCCGCAATGCTAATTCGTAACAAAATCACGCAACTTTGATTAAAAGTTTCTCGGTAACTCGGTAGACAGACAATGTTCCTAAAATTTTACAGGTGTATTCATGGATACTAAATGAAGTTTTGCTGAAAACTTCAGCTCTCTCATGAATTTTGATTTGTGATAAAACCACCTTAAGTAAGGTTTTATTGGCATTAGATACAAGTCTATTTCGCCATAACACAAATTTCAGTATACATTGAACATATTATTACATACTTAAACGCACGCTTGCTTATTTAAATACAAGTTTGGTACTAAGAGAGACGAGGAGATAGCATCCCAACGCTTAGATTTTTACAAACTCGGTGCCATGTAGGATTTTTTTAACTACCGCAATTTTTTTTATCAATTAATTGATAACTACACGACGCAGGCTCGAATTGGAAATACTGATTAAAAACGACTTCCGAAAAAAGCGCATTAATCAGGATTCGAACCCGAGCCCACTTGGACAGTGTTGTATCAAGCAATTAACCCAACGCGTGCCACCCTAAAATTACATTTAGTCCACCTCCACCTAGAATGCAGCGTCATCTACCGTAAAATGGAAGACTAACGTATTTTTATATTTGGTACCGAGTACCGTCAACGCGATAAAGTACTAATCTGCAGTCGATAATTTTCCAAGTTTAATTATAAAAAAGTATACATTCACCATCTCTAAATATTTAATTTGAGAAAAGTACAAAATAAATTATTATACAATCTCGTTTGTTATTAAAATTTTGTTAGAAACCTGGTGGTAGCAGCGGAAGAATAATATATAATTAATCTACATTAAGTTTCTTCTTTTTTCTGCGTAATTGTTAGACAGAACTTCTGATATAATAAGCACAAGATATTTTATGAGAACCATACACGTCGACTATTATATGATTTTTTCAATTAATTTTTTAATCAAAAACTGAAAACTGGAAAAAATGATTTTTCTATGTCCAACGATTACGGGAGTAAAAAAACTTTAAATTACTTGAAATTTTGGGAAAAGGTGGATCTTTTGTATGTTCAGAGTTGTATAGCTTTTCTGCTTAAGAAACTTATTAGTTCAAAAGATATTAAGGTTTTATTTATTTTTTTTTCAATTTTTTGAATAGCTGTATCTTAGTAAATAATCGGTCTTTTTCAATGATCGACCACTTATTTTTTTCGGCTTTAACTAAACTTTCAAAATAAAAAAGAATTTTTGAAGTTCTTTTACTAATTTTTGTTTTATAACGATTTTAAATTATATATGGTATCGCGATTATATGTATATAACATAGTACAGTCATTTATTATTATTATTATTATTATTTTATTATGATTGTTTACATTAGTTTCAGAAATATAGTACAAATAAAATTAAAAAAAATTACTTTTTTTTAGTTAATAATGACTAGGGAAAATTCAATTTTCATGAAATTTTTATTTAATTTTCTTCAAAACGAAGATAGTGTGAAAAGGTTAAAATCACCTTTTTTTCTCTTGTATTGAAGATTATTTTTTTTATATGACTTGTAGAAAGCTTGATTTAGCGCATGTATTTTTATTCAAGCTTGCGTGAAATCGGGTTTTGCGTATTGAGCTTCAAAAATTCTGTTTTTATGACTTATTCCAATAACAAAATTTTTATTTAAATTTTGTTTGCTGTTCAGTAAATTCTAAATTGAACATAGAAAAATAAAATAATAATACAAAAATAAATAATTAATTAAATATAGAAATAGTTTGTATAAGACGATTGTTTTTAATGAATCTCGAAGGTAATATTGGAACGATAAATTAGTTAGAGAAAACTAAGTGCCAATGAATTGGCATCTTTTTTTTTTATATTTAGCAATTAAATCTTTTTTGATATAATAATAGTATATTTGGTAACAACAAGTTTTAATCTACAACATTGTATAAATATCTCTGTACAATTTATTTTTTTAACGCCTTTCTACAAATAAATTTCGGGTTTTACAATGATTTAAGAAACTAAATTCAAACTCTTCTCAATGATCCGATAACGCATTTGGTTCCATTACTACCAACCACTGCAACTTCTTTTATGATAATTCTTCTCAGGCTGTCACAGCAAGCTTTTGCTTCTGGTTGTTCAGTTGGTGGAGCAACGCACTGATCAAATTCTGCACTGTGTCGAGAAATTATAGCTTCAAATTTATTGTTTGCGTCTTCTAAACATTGTTTAGCTGCCGGGGTGTTGTTTGTGGCTACAAGAGTCTATAAAAACAATAGCATGATGTATTAAAACACTATTAAAACATAATAACACTTTAATTAATTTTTGAAATTAAAATTAAAAACGTTTACAGATTGAATATTTATAACTTAAATTATAATTTATTACGTAACGAGTATCATATTACGTAACAATTCCGTAAATTCCAATTACTCAATTTATAGTGATACAAAAATATTGTAATTCTTACCTTTAGAACATTCCTTAAACCATCTACGTATTTATGAAGTCTCTTTGTATGATTTTCTTTTAAATCGTCCCTCCAATCCGCAGCAGCATACTATCACAATATAAAACTCTTATTTTATTTGTTACATAAAATACTAATTTTATAAAAAAAGTCAAAAAAACTTACTTGAACAATAAACACAAGAACAATAACTGCAATTGCACAAAATTTCATGCTTGATTGATAGAATTTAATGCTATATTTTACGTTCTCTCGTCTTGCCGGATTCAGACTCAAAGATAAAATGCATGATTTATCAATTTTGTTATTTGTAACAGCTAGCAGCTATTATCAGTTTTAAATTATAAAAATCAGATAATAATTTCCTCAGCCTCAAAATTATTTATGTAATCAATGATGATGCTGGCGAATATTGCGCGTTAGTTGTACACGGAGCATCATAATTTTGCATTTAAGTTTAAGTTTCAAAATCGTGCAGAAATCTAACAATTTCTGTAATCTAATAATTTTGTTTGTTTTTCGTTTATAACAACAAGATGTATGTATTTTATAAATTAATTTAAAAAAAGTTTCATTTCAAATGAAAGCACCAAACGAATGATAACTTTTTACATGAAAAAACATTACAGTAATTGGGTCGTCTGTCGTATTTCAGATGTGCCATACAAATGTACATCATTATTCTTAAAAAATGACGATCTTTATATTTTCGAGTGATCCCATATTCATCACATTCACATCCGCTTGTTAAGAGCAACGTAGTATAACTCAGTATGTCCCAGCAATCAGCTCATTTAAAAATAATTTTCTCGCATATTCCACCGATCATCAATTTTTATAATTTTCCATCAAAAATGTACTGATTCTAAATGCTAAGAAAGTCTTTTTCTACCGATGACGATTCTGCCACACGTACGATCCCACCGCAAGATAAGCCCTCGAACCGCATCGCCCACCGATATTCGTAATTTTCGACAATCGACTTGTCGACGACACGTGCTCCTTCTTTCTCTTCCTCTAGGGGCTCTCTAACTTTAGACCCCGCTCCCGAAATAACGAACGCGAGAGCGCGCGATCCTCTCTCTCTCTCTCTCTCTCTCCTCTCGTCGGCGCGTTAGTCCGGCGCGCGCAGTCCTCGGCGAACTTTGGAAAATTATTACGCTCTTTACGTCTGACTAAACTGATCTCGCCTTGCTCGATAAAGTTTTCCTGCGTTCGTCCGGAGAACCGATACCGATTTCGCCGTTCCACCGTCGAGGATAACTGGTAATTATTTCGATCGCCCGGTCGACGTGTCGGATAAGCAAATATCCGAGCACCGCGGAGAATGAAACTTGGATTCGGTGTACTGTCTTTTTCTTTTTCTTTTTCTTTTTTTTTTTTTTTAAACTGGAGCGAGTGAGAGGTTGCACTCGTGACTCCTAATTAGGAGTTTGGCGTTTACGTGGGGACTGAGGGATGCAGAGCTGGTTGTAAATGCGGTGGTATAGTTTTAGAGAGAGAGGTTATACGTGATAATAGGCTCTGCTTTTACAAAACGGAGGTATTTCTATATATAAATAGTTGGAGTGTGGAATGCTAAACGTTTCTTATATACTTTCTGCACTTTTTAGTAAACATCTTATTTTTCTTTGACTGATTTTTGTTGTTGATAAAAGAATTTAGACGAGCAAAAAGTTAATTTTAATATTTTTTTATGATCTTGTATCAATACAATATATTAGCTAACTAAAAATGGTATACGTATCAAGCAACTGAAAAGACTGAAAGGGCAATAAGTTCCGTGTACATAAACATACGCTTCTAAAGATTATTATTTCATAAATATTCCAATAGACACTTAAGAATTAATGAGAACATTTATAAATAAAAAAGAAATTATCCGTTTTCATTTCAATATTATAATTTATTACATCCTTTAATTATTAAGATGATGTAGTTGAAATAGAATGCCAGGCACGATCATGAAAGATGCATCATGATATGCACCGTGGACAATTGGGAAGTGAGTTGCGTTTAATAAGGCGCTTAACGGAAGCGCAGCCTGGCAAATGAACAGTTACTTATGAAAAATAGAAAAACACTAACCGACGCACTTTAGTTAAAAATAATTAAAAAATACTTAATGAAGTATTATAATGTAAAAGTTAATAAAAATCTTTTCAAGTGAACATTCTGCGACTAAAGCGTGAAATTTCTAGTTCTAGTAAAATTCCATGAAAATTAATAAATTGCATTGTAAAATTCTAAATCATATGTGATTTGTATTAATTAATTTTCTTAAATATATTAACAAAATGTTTAATTCGTTCATGGATAAATTATTAAAAAAACTTTTATACAAGAAATTGAAAATTTCAACATTTAAATACGTTTTTCACGTTTAAATCTCAAAAAATTTAATATTACAATCGTGCATTTTTATAATATCGTTTTGTAATAAAATTTTTAATATATGTTTTAAAGAAATCAATTTAATTCAATACTTTATCAGTACATTATCTCATGCGAACAGAATATGAAGCTATCGACATTTCTTCCACCATTATAGATCTTTCCACGCTTTCGCAGCTATACATCTTGCATCGAATTCTCTTCATTGTTTTCCCCGAAGGGTTGGCCTTTACGTTACTTTAACATTTAGACCATGACCAGGTAGTTATTATTTTTGACGATTTTTTATGAGGGGGGTCATTATAACACCCACAGCCAGACGCAGAACAGGCGCGTCGATAGCCTCAAGTACACTCCCCGGGCACTTGATTCGATCTTCCATCGAAAAATCTTGCATCGAATTCTTCGCTGTTTAAATTGATGCATTGGTCATAATCTGAAGATACTGTATCGAACTAATAAACTGTTTAATTGATTTTTGGCGCAGTTAATTGTCGCCCATGACTGTAAAGATCGAATTTATCACGTCAGTCGTTTGCTGTAAATATTAAATGTCTGCACCATTGATTTCGAAATTCGCTTCATTAATTTGAAAATAAAAAAGTACAGTAGATACAAGGTAGCTTTATACTATAAATTTAAATGTTTCTATACTGTACGTATAAATTGACTCTTTTTAGTTTATATTTAACTAAAATTTGATATATTTCTCCCTTATATAAATTTATCGATCGTGATCCATCGGATTGCATGAAATGAAATTACGTGGACAATCTCGTGTACGTATTCGGAGAACACATGGAGCGCGAGGAGCTTGCTAGGTATAATACTTGACCTCTGATAGGATAATGACCGAACATGGGTCCCGTAATGGTTGGATAACGGTCGAATATTGACTGAATATTTATCGAATATTGGCTAATCATTAAATAATGGCTGGATAATGATCAAATAATAGCTGAATAATGGTTGAATATTTGCCAAATAATAGTCAAACATTTGTTGAATAATGGTCGAATAATAGTTCAATAATGGCCAAATAATAATTGGATAGTGACTGAATAATAATCTCCTCCTCGTGCCTCATGCTCCAGATACATGCTCGAGATTTTTCACTGGATTTCGTTATGTTCGAACTTTTAAGTTAAAACGAAATCGACTGGGCAATTTCGAGTATTATGTATCCGAAGAACATGAAGCACGAGAAGGTTGCTAGGTATGATACTTGACCTCATAACGCAATGTATTTTAACGTTCGATTGATATAAAAAAAAAAACACTTACCATAAGAGTGATATAAAAAAAAGCACTTGTCATAAGAGTGGTAGTCTTTTCACCAATGGTAGGCACTTTTTGATGGAATTTCTGCTTCCAAAATAAATAAAAAATACGAAATATCATCAAATACTTTAAATCCCGCTTTTAATTTAAAATACTGGAAAGTGGCGCGCTCAGGAGCTTCAGTCGCACGGCGCATGGCAGCTGTATACTTGCCTATATACATGCTTGTCTGCATGGATACGGTTCTATTGTTGTCAATTGTCATTTACTCAGAAAATAAAGACTAAACTTCTTGAGTTTGATTATTGTAACGCACGCGGGCCGTACAATTAAGATTCATTTTGTCATTGTTTAAGTAAACAACATTTTTGTGATTCAGATGCACCGACAATGGAGAACAGCGTGCCTGAAAGTATAAAAATCGAGCCTGCTACCGAGCCGAAAAAGGAGAACGAAGTAAGTTTTCTTGACCTCCTTCTTTTAGCTTTAAATATAACCTTACTTTTTGTTTGAGGCCTATGTTTTGCCAATTATGTTTTAAGCATTAAAAAATGATTTCTTCTACGATTTATATAATAAATACTTGCTATAGTTAGTAACAGAGTATTAGATCTTATATAATTGGATCATTGACTTTTTATAATTTAAAACAAAACAATGATTTTAATAATTTAAAAATATTTAATTTTTATTGTATTGATTTCAAAAATGTTAATTTTTTCATATTAACGCAAATTAATATTTTCCAGTCACAGTCCGTAACTGTACCAATAAAAGAAAAGCGCAATGGCAAAGAAGAAAAATCTAGAAAAAAGGATGATCGGAGTATTGAACAGATTTTGAAAGGTTTAAGCAATATAGAAACACCTGAAGGAAAGTTATCAGTCATGTGTAAAAAATATATAGAAATTCTTGATGAGAATCGCAAATTACAATCAACATTGAAACTGACTGAGAAAAAAGTATTAATGATTCAAAGAGAGAATGAGCAATATCAATCAGAGAAAAGTAAAGCAGTTTTGACAAGGAGTCGCCTTGAAAGTCTATGTCGAGAACTGCAAAGACAAAACAAAGCTGTAAAGGAAGAAAGTCTGTTAAAAATCAGAGAAGAAGAAGAGAAGAGGAAAGAAGTTTCTGCCAAGTTTCAAAGTACATTAGCAGAAATTACAGCGTTAATGGCTGAAACAAATGAAAAAAATGTAAAGTTACATGAAGATAATATTGAAATTCATAAAAAATTCAAATCAGTATTTGATGAAATGGATATTAGAGAACAACATTTTGAAGGAATGCATCAAATGATGAAACATGAACTTCAAGTAGCCGAAGCAAAACTTGCTAAAGTGACTTTAGAAATGACGGAAGAGAAAGAATCTCTTTTAAAAGAGAAAAACACACTTTTACTTGTAAGTTGTTTATTATATATAAAATTTTTTTTTCATAAAACTATTCGCCTAATTTTGTTAATAAATTTGTAAAATGACTGATATACTATGTTAATCTTAAATAATTAAATACTTTTTTGGTTTTGTTTTAGAAATTGACTGAATATCAAGCTAAAATACGTGAACTTCAACAAGTTGAAGTAAATTTACGAAGTCAAATTAATATGTATACTGATAAGTACGATGAATTCCAAAGTGCTTTGACAAAGAGTAATGAAGTTTTTGGAGGATTCAATGAAGAAATGGAAAAGGTATGCTTTTTAAAAATGGGTTTATTTTACAAGTTCAATATAAAATTTTCAAGCATAAAAATTTCTGCTAATCTCAATTTTTAATTATTTATCCACCTTATGCATGCACTTTTAAAAAAAGCATTGTCTTTTCTAGATGTCAAAGAAGATTTTAAAATTAGAAAAGGAAACCAATTTATGGAAAATGCGATGGGAAAAAAGTCATGCTGCTTTACTAGACATGGCATCAGACAAACAAATTAGAGATTCTGAAATTGCTACATTAAACCGAAAGTGTTCACTTTTACAAGAATTGTGTAAAGCTTTCCAGCAAGAAAGAGCAACCCTTTTAGCCCAATTAAAAGAAAAATCTGAAAATCTTGATCCTGAAGTTCAAAAAGAAATTAAAACAGATGACAATCAAAAACAAAACGAAAGTGTTACAAATACTGCAGAAAATTTAATAACAAACGGATCAACTCTTTTATACACACTAAGTGCAAAACTTGAAGAGGAAACCAAAGAACAAAAGACTGAAACTTGTTCTATTATTAAAGAAAATGTTAATGAGCCAAGTACAGATGTTCAAAATTCAAATGCGCCTTTAGATATAGAATTAAATACAAATAAAGAAAATATTGAAAATGTTGGTAATGAGACTGTAAATAGAGAAAATAAAGAAAAAATTTTAGAAACTGTACCTGTGAAAGCAGAAGAAAATATACCTACGGCTAGTGATGTTAATGAAACTATTAAAGAAGGAGACTCTTTGAAATGTGACAAAGAGGATGATATATCAAAAGTGCCTATTGAAGCAACAGATTCAAGTCAAATCGAAACTATTGCATTAAATACTGAACAGTCAACAAAATCTCTTGAAATAGAGGAAATTGAAAATACAAGTGATACCATTTTAAATAATACAAACCTAAATGAAAGTAATAAAGAACCACCAATTTGTGTTAAATCAGAAAACAATGTCGAAGAACCAACGATTTCAGAAGATGCACCTAAAGTGAAGAATAATACTGATTCAGAAGATACACTTAAGGTGAAGAATAATACTGATTCAGAAGATGCACCTAAGATGAAGAATAACACTGATTCAGAAGATGCACTTAAGGTGAAAAGTAATATTGATAATGCAGTAATACCAAACGGGGAAATTCACTCAAATCATGCAGTAAATAAGAAGCATAAGGTAAAAGATTAGACTTTCAATAATTATTTATAAATTAATAAACGAAATAACATAAATTTTACTTTTTTAGGAAGGAAAGAAGAAGAAAAAATAAAATTAGCACATTTTTTAATCAAATGCATCATAAAGTTATTTAAAAAAGTAACTTCAAAACCAAAAGCCTATCCAGTAGATGTCACAGAAGTTGAGTGTGAATCTTTTAGATTTCGAAACTTTTTGATGAGTGAGAAGTTTATATAAATAATATGTGTTCTTTTTACAATCAAGATTACTCATTGATCTCAAGTCAATGTTTAATGAGTCTTACTGTAGACTTCTAAGAAGTACATCCTTCAAGACTAGTTCCTGTATTTTATCGGCTGATTGTAATTATGGTCACTGAGCTTCATATACGTAATTTTAAAACCCGTTATTTGGTTAAAACGAAAAAGGAGGTTCCAAAATAACAAAAATTTTTAAATCGTTTTCACAGTGCATTCATATATAAAAATTAAAAGAAATTTAATTTTTATGTAACAACGTATTTGAATGTAAAAAGTGATGTACATTTTTATTTTAAAATAACAACGTTAATATATTTAATGATCTCCTTTTTTGTAATGTTCAAATAATTTTTTGCTTCAAATGCTTTTGACTGGTTAATTAAGTTAACAACTAATCTCATAAATAGAATAAAAAAGTATTTATTTATTTTTTAATTTCGTATTTGACTATGTCATAAAAATTTTGGATGTAAACGTTTTTTACTAAAATAATTTCACGTTCATTCGTGTCATACGATAACAAGTACTTACTATTTCGTATAAGTTATTATTTTAGAAAAATAAAGCGTAGTAACTTTGAAAATTATTTGTACATAAAAGAATAAATGAGTAATTAAAAATTCTAACGATTTAATTATTATTTTATCCACATTATTGAAACAAATAATCAAAATAAGAAATCATTAATGAAAAACTTAAAATCCATTCGTTTTATAAATCTCATTACGAACAAACGTCACAATATTCAACTGCAAAACTTATTAATTAATCAAAAGTAGAAAGGTAAATCTAGAAAGGTAAAAATATTTTAACGAAATTTAGCAGCAAAAAATAAAGTAACTTTTCAAAAACATGCAAGACCGTCCAGTTGTTCACTCATTGTTTAATCACGTTCGTTCCCCATCCTTTGCAGGTCTTCCCGTCAATTTCCACGAGATCGATTACCGCTTTAGTGGACGGATCCTTCCCACGCTTCCCACCTGCCCGCTCCTCGCGCGGCTTCGATACAGATGAGCCTATATATACACGCGGGCACGCACATATGCACGCACACGCGTCGATCCCGTTATCGGCCCGTGCCGCGACGCGCGAGTGGGTCAGCGGCACTTGTCTGCGTCTCGCTCGCCTTTCCGAAGCTCTCCTTCTCCTCCTCCCGAGGGACATTTTGCCTCTCTTCTTTTGCTTTTTGCTTTGCGGCACGAGCGAGGTAAGGATTTTTGCAAAATTTTATCTTGCAGCTCATTGTGTTCTTCACGAATCTACCTAGGAGTCTATTTCGGGATTAGTAATGAAAATTTGAAATGAAAATTGATTTATTCGAAAAACATTCGTTCACAAATGAAATTCCAGAATAATTTTTTTAACGAAGCCCATATTATATCTTTCTTTACAGAATCAGCTTTTTCAATATTGGCATTACATTTTACATTTTCAAATGCGATAGAGTAAACTCAAAAACTTCTTTTGGGATTAATTTTTGTTCAACCAAATTCTTACGACCCATCAATTAACTTTAACGAAAACCCAACCGAACCCAATCGATCAATCCCAATGAATCCCCACCCTTCCCCCGTCCCACCTCTTTTTCCCCGAGCTGATTTTCCCCCTTTTTCTCCGTCGAGCCCACGGCTGCCCCTGTCCGCTCGGAAAAATACGGCCCCGCGCCGGTGTCGGGGGGGAGGGCCCCACCACGAGGCCCCTCGCTCGCTCACCTTCTCGAAAGCGCGCGCGCGACGGGCATCATACGGTATCAGTGCCTTGCGTCCGGCTCCCGCGAACGTCACGATTATCGTACCTGCTCTCGAAGTGCTCAGGCCGAATATACATATATACATCGGTGTTGTGTGCGAATTGGCGCGGCGAAATCTGGACCGGCGAACATGAAGATCGCCACTACCCTCTTTCTCTTCGTTGTCGTCGGTAAGTGCTAGAATTCGGTACATATGACGCGTAAGAGCTGCATTGCCGAGGAGCGAACCGCACGTGATTCTTTCAGGTCGTATACGGTTTTTTTTTTTTCTTTCCTGTAGTCGTCGGTACGTAGTTTGACGGGGCCAAGTTGCTCCGTGAGACGGTTTGCGGTTTATCGACGGGAGATCTAAAAATAGCCTCGCGATTTACTTTTCAATCGGAGAAATTAATTTATGGTTTTGCATATAGAAATGTTTGCGCCAGCTCTCGGCTCAATAGTTCGCTTCCTTCGTTGCATCAACGACTCTCGGCGTTTTTTTGAGTAATAAAAAATTTTTATTTATCGGAGATGTCGAAACGGCGATTTTAAAGTGCAATAATTACTTTCGCGGCCTATTGATCACGAGTGCAGGTTCGCTTTTTGTCACGCGTGAAAGTGTAAACAATGAATTATCGCTGCCCAAATTTTTCTAGTGTTTTAGTCGCACACTTTTATCGAAATTCTGGCGCCGTTTATTGTAAGAAACAATAGATTTTCAGTTGGACGAATACAAGTGAAAGTCCGAATTAACCGGAATTTAAGACAGTACGAGATTCCCGTACAACCTTTGAAAACAGGGAGTTGAAGAATATTAGACTCATTTGTAGGTCAGATGCACTGGTTATGACAACTTTCAGTTTCTTTTTATTTTCAGGAAACGACCTCCATAAATTCATCGTAATTTTAAACATTTCATCAAAATATCTACTTAACCACTTGAACTTACCAGTGGAATAAAGCAGTTATTGATGAAACTGATTTTTCGAGTCGTAATAAAAAGTTTATGTGTTTATTAAAGTGAATTATGGGCACTTAAACATTGTTTACGCTTTTCGAAATATTATTAAATCATTTTCGCTTGTTAGAAATTCACGCAAAAAGGATCATTTTAATTTTAATTGAATTGAAAAGAAGACGTGGCTAAATGACGCGCGCGCAGACAAATCGCTCGTACATTAACCACTGCTAATGTGGCACTCTACGTCTTCAGCGAAATTGAAATAAGTAGAATCTAATTTATTAATTTAATGTATGCGAAATGACGGATAATCCTCTAAAAAGTATAAATGTATTGGTCCTTTTTGAGTGATTCGCAAATTGTACCTTCAGTGTATTTCAGATCATTGAACATTAATTGTCAAACTTTTTTGTTTTATCCTTCTTCAATAAAATTTTTTGTGCACGAACTCATTGAAGGTTTAATTTTGCCAACCTAATTTTAAAATTTACATACTTATGTTTTGTATCTCATATAAAATTTATTTACCATATGCAATTGAATGAAACTCATGTATAAATAAATTTTCTATATATAATCTACTTGTAAAATTGGAAACCAAATTTCTTTTGGGTCTTTGGGCATCTATTTTTATGTAAAATACGAACGTATACATATTCTGTGCTATTAATTTCTGACTTCTTGACTGACTTTTTACTATTCTACCGGCTCTGAATTAATTTTTCTACATCCACTAGACTAACGAATCTCAGTAGTTACGTTAGAACCTTGTAACTATTGTACATACAGTTTATTATTAAAATATTATGTATATATTATATATTAAAATAACATTTGAATCGAACTTGCATTACAAAATTAGAAATTAGATTTCGTTACACAGATAGGATTATAAAAATTATTAAGCAGTAATATATGAACCTTCAAATTTATTTGAAACTATAAGAAAGTCCCATAAAATAGTTCAAAAATTTTAATTTAAATCTGCTTAAATATTTTGAAAACAACAAACACTCTATGATCATATCTTGTAATTCGGATTACCAGTACTAAATAATAATAAAAAAAATGAAGTAAAATACTATAAATCTAAAATTGTAACAATAAAATAAACAAATTAATTTATTGGGTGTAGCAACTTTTCAATTTCCATCGTTTTTCTCCTCGTCGACTTGGTATCACTTTGTTTGAATACTCGACGAGGAACCCGAGATCGCACATCAAAGCCTGATTACCGGATCAACAAAGGTCGTAGATTAATTAAGAAACGAGCATATGCCAGTCTACGTGCGTTAAGTAATTTTACGCGCTATTACAAATGGCGAACGCGCAGAATCAGGTGCATTGCGCAAACGCACTTTCCGCAAGAAGCGTTTTAATTGATACCGAGCGTTGAAATGCTCCTTTTTTTTCGTTGAAGTAATCGCGTGCCTGGTGTTAAAGTGTATAGGAAAGAGTTCTATCAGTCTGTCCAGGCGAACCTGCGTGGAAAAGACTATTTGAAAATTGGCGTATGTGTGATTAACGATGATTCATGATTTTTTGTGCATGGCGAAGATAAAATGATAAAGATATTGATGCGTCTTTATATAATGTTAGAAATAGTTTTGCGGTGTTCGAGTTTAACGAGAAATCTGTGATTTATTGTTGAAAAAACGATTGTGCCATTTCTTTAAGAAAAAGTGGTTATTTAAATTAATGCAAGATGAAGCGTATTATGTGAAGTACGGTTGGGTTAGACAATAAAACAATGTAAAGTTTCGCGTAGAAAAACTGTGTGTGCAGGATTGTAAATGATCTTGGATGAGAAAAAGTTTCACTGTACTTGATCATATGAAATATTGCTATTCTATAATAGAAGATCATTTTTATTTTCTTCAAAGTGTTTATTTACACATTTTCACCTTCGTATCATAAAAAATTGACACACTTTCATCTCAAAGTAGCATAAATTAAAAAGAAAATTTTAATAAATCATTTATTTACTTGAAATAAATCGTGGACATCCGAACTTTTATCTTAATTTTGTTTTCTTTAACAATTATTATTAAACATTTCAAGCAAATTGCTAAATAAACATAATATCGTTGCTTAACAGACTTGCAATTTGTTTTTACGTGTAACAATATTATTTTATGACTAATAAACCTATATTTATGATTCAATAAGTCACTAAATCACACTTCCTTTCATAGTCTACGCTATTTTTTGCATTAAAAAAATGCTAAACAAAGAATTACAAAAATCTAATAACATTAGCCATTAAAGTCTCTTAAAATTAGTTCTTTCGTTTTCTAAACGAATTGATTTACATTCAATTTGCTGCCTAGAAGCCCATAGTTTCATCTAATAACGATAAAACGTTATTTAGTATCCAAACGAACATTTTTAGATCCAACCTTTACAATCAATCCATAACCCAAAGCGAATCAGTCCCTGAATATCTTTGTGCTTGAAGAGCGAGCAATCGAAACTGTTCCAGAGCAGCACGTCCGCTCGGACAATTTCAATTGGAAAGTGCGAAAGCACCGGTTGCCCACGGGGATAACTACCGTAGACGCTCGGGATGTCCGAGAGTGTATGAAAAAGGAAAAAAAAAAAAAAATAGGACGCGCGGCATCGAAAGTCAATAATTACGTCGGCGCGGCGTATGCAATCCGCGCGCCGGTGTCATCGATGGAAAAAGAGAGTGCGCGTCCCGCGGTGAAAACGCTAGAAAACCGGAGGAACTTCAGTGTGCCCCCTCCCTCTAATTGCACGCGCAGGACACGCGAAATGTCCGGGGCTCATGGGTAATTGCAGCCGATGCACACACACACATCGGGCGATCGGTTGCGGACGGTCGCCGAGAAAAGTGAAGGCGCGCTCTCTGAGTCTTTTATTGCGCGAGTGATAATCTTAATGAGATCTGCATCGACAGTTTTGTTCTCTTCGCGGGTTGCTGATGGGTAGAAAATAATTGAATTAATGATATGGTCGCAAGCTGAACTTTTAGTCACTCGTCTAGTGATACTTTCATTTGTTTAAGTCGACTGCTTCCTTCGCCGTTGCAATTAGCTTTCGCTGTATCATTACTTGTAAGCCGGTAGATGAATTACACCTGCAGGGATAAAGTTTCAGGCGATTATTTGTCTACGATTTAGTTGCTCTTTAATTACACGGATGCAAGTTATCAACGCTTTGTGTATTTAGACAATGGATATAGAACAAGCGTATATTTCAAGAAAAGATTTTAAGTTCGGAAGTAATTTAATCACACTTGGCTTTTACTTTACGTTTCCTCTGAAACGTTACGAATTTTTAATCTTTTAAATCGGTGAATGCATTTTCGTACTGCTTTTTTTTTCATGCAGCAAATAACAATAATCAGTGGCACTGATTACAAAAATACTTCCTACAATACAATTACCCAAACAATTCTGGCTTACATACTCGAAATACCTCGAAAGAGCAATAAAAAGCAACAGTACAACCGAATAACAGTGACTCTCCTTCGAATATCTAGATTCCCCGAAGCAACCGTAGAGCTTCGTACAACATCCACGCACTTATCATAATGATCGCAAAAATTCGACCGACAACAAGAGCAATGAACGGTTCTTTCCCCGAGAGCCCCGCCTTCGTTTCCTTGCGCGCGATCGTTACAATTAGCAAAAAGTTCGCGGCGCGTACCGTAAGCAGTCCTTAATCACCCGGGCGATTGTTATGTACCTCTCCTCGTCCCGTAAAATTAATCGTCCGTGCGGCTCTCGATTCTCCTATCCGAGCGGGCGGATGATAATCGGGTGCCATCCGCGACGACGCTCTCCTCGAAAGGGAATACTTTCTATTATGCGCGACCGCGACGCCGATATTTGTCCCCCCGCGGATATGCAGAGAAGGAAATTTACGATTTTGCGATAGAATTGCGCACCGCTGATTCGTACCTTTCTCGAGATAAGTTTTTATGGTTTGCCGAGGAATCGACGAGGAGACGACGAATTTAGGGACCGCGGCGCTGTTCGGCTCGCGGTCGCGATGTCGAAATTGGATTTCACTCGCGTTTCGTTAATAAAATTATGGATGCTGGAGTTAAATATTTATCTCGCATTGGAAATCGGCGTTTCGACAACTTGTTGCACGCCGGAATCTAAGGTTATTCTTACCAGGTGAAATTATAGTTTTTATTGCAGATAATTTATTTTTAATGAATCTTAGTAAAATATTCATATTAGTATCAAAAATGAATAAAAGTTAAATTCTATTGAAAAAGTAATTTATGCCATTATGCTAAATGCACATTTCTACTTTCATTATATCAAAAATGAATAAAAGTTACATTCTATTGAAAAGGTATAATTTATGTGCATTATACTAACTGCAAATTTTCGCTTTTAATTTTCTAGCCCAAAAGAGCTTCAATTATCGTACTTATACTACAACAGTCAATTTCAATCAGTTGTAATTGCCACCAAATTTTTTATATTCATTAAATGACACAGTAAGATAAAATCTGTGAGAACTGCTGAATCCGACGCCGCCTTTCTATAAGAGAGTCCTAAATTATTTCGGAATGGAGACTAAACTCTTGTCATTATTTCCAATTCGCTAACCTTTTGCGTGGACGTACTTGTTAGCATACCGGTTTTTCCTTGTAAGCAAATGTGCGCGAATATAAAAAAAAAAAAATTAGCTTTAGGGGATTGCTCGGGTCGCCGTTCTTTCTGTAATTCTTCAGGACTAATGATAATTACTAAGCAGAGTGCATATTTTTTAAATTATTTTTACGTAACGGTTACTTTTTGTGAAACATTATCACTAACGAGTAACTGGTTCTCGGTACTGTATATCGGATAAGGTCGAGCTGGTTGTGCACGTCGTTATGGTTTGCAAAATTCTGGAAATGACGATCCGCAAAGAGCAAATAATGTTTAGGATTTCATTAAGGACGTAAAATAAAAATTACATCGCGTAAACTAATTTGACGATTTCTAGTCCAAAACTGTTTGGTGCACCGAATAAAATCCCTACCTCTTTGTCAAAAGAACTCTCTCATTAGAAAATCATGCAATTATTATTCAGCCGAGGTCCCGTTTCATGCTACTTTTGCAGAACCCAGCAGAATTTCACTTCTACGTGTTTCCTCAAAAATCCAAAAAAAAAAAAAAATAACTTTCAATCCCTCGCTCCACTCGAGCATCAAAAAAAAAACCTTTCCGAAGTCATTCGCCTCTAATCTTCGTCGTAAACACTCTGTTTATTACATAAATATCAGCTCGTTAGCGCCTAAAAAGCGAACCGTTACCGCGCGCCAATAAAAAAGTACGAGTCCCGTAAAAAAAAACGAGAGAGAGAGAAAAAAAACTGTGTCGGTCGATGCTACTCCTCGGCGCAGCGACGATGACGCGCACAATTTCCACAATAATAAAGATGTCTCTAAAAAAGAAGAGGAGAGAAGCAAAGGACGGCGCCGATTAGCATTTTACCGAAGATTTCCGCCGGCGAGAGACTCTCTCGCACTCGGTTGCGCGCGCGTCCGTTTTGAGAGTCACTCGTCGTGTCACAAGTGGGTCACTAGGCTACGGCCGCAGTCGAGCGCCGCCTTCGTTTAGCGCCAATATTCGAGACGGTCAGTCGGAGACGATTCCTCCGGAGAGAGGAATTTCAGGAAGCCGCCGTTGAGTCATTCGGAGGTCGGGTTGAGGACGGCACTTTTGGAGACGCGTGGGAATACGGACTGACGCGCGTCCGAGAGGAGAGAATTATTGGGCGATGGGAAATATCGGTTGATCGCTGTGCCAGATCTATAGAGGAAATTGTGCACTTGCTCTTTTCAGATCGATGCTGGGAGATAAGCGGATGGCTTTAATTTTGAAATTTATAAGTGTAAATCTTTGGGGAAGACGAAAATTATTCTTATTTTAGAAAATTTTTACTGTGAAATACGGAAACGTTAATTATTTGTGATTGGATGCAATCTTCGGTATCCGTGCACAGATATCGGTGAAATCATAAGTGCTTCGATGGATTAAAATTATAGCTTCCTTCGTAGAAAGTGATGGAATACTATTCATCTTTACATCGTATATACCTTATAATGAGCATTTCATAAAACGGTTATGGTTAGTAAATAAAAGATTGCAATTGCAGAAAATATTACTATAACGTTTTTAAGTGTTTTAATAGAAAAAACTGCAATTTTATTTTACCAGTCAACTGCATAGTTAACTTTTTTTTGTCAAAACAAAGCATACATTTTCTACTCGTAATTATGTCGTTTTAAGAACTACTTCTAATCGTCAACCAGTTTTTTATGGCACACTTACATATTAAATAGAGTTTCTAAAACTTATATGCCTAAATATTATAAAATTCCTACCTGCGTAAACGTCCACTTACACGTACAATTTAAAATAACGACAAAGTTAAAATAAAAAGACGTAAACAATCACACCAATTAAGTACCATTACGTATATCAAACTTTTTCAAGCTAATCTGTAATTCAATCGTCCCGCTCGTTACCACGCTTTAGAACATCAATCACCCACGACGTAATTAGATTAATTACTCAGCGTCAATTACCCAAAAGCGCTTCCCCAGCTAATCCTATACAAACTCCACCCTCTGCAACCCACCTGGAATCCGAAGCGATCGCGAAGCGACTCTCCTGGCAAAAAAGCCAGCGAAGCGGCCGAGAGCAAATATAATCGAGAAAAACTCGGGCATCGCTGACCTTAAAAAGCCGGCAGATTGACCGCAAAATATATTCGTAGCGCGGCGCGCTCGGCGATATTGTTGCGGCGCACGTACTGCGCGCGAGAGAGACAGACACGCGCGGAGAGTAGGATGTAGAAACCAGAGCATCGCATAAAACGCGTCCGACAACTTTTACCTTCGATGGCATCGCGCATACCTTTTTTTTCTCCCCCCGGCGGCTTAATCGACCGTAAGCCGCACCGAGAAAATAATACCGCGAGCATCGCCGGGAAAAAGCTGGAGGTGCGTTATTCTCGCAATTGATTTGCGCAAAAAGTTGGCGGTTTTTTGGAGACCTCCGGTCGCGAGGTGTAAATCGATTCTGGAGCCGCGGGGTATTGATATTAAATGCATTTTAATTGTGGGACTTAATTTTGACCTTAGGGCGTACCTGCCAATACAATAATCTGATGTTGAAAGGTGGCAAAAAAAATCAACCTTCGGAATGATTTATTCAAGAATAATTTACGAAAATATTTGTAAAGTCGGCGAATTTAATTTTCAATGTGGGCAGCTACAAATTAAAGATTTTTAGTTTATTAAGCTCGTAAATGCCGACCTGACTTGCCTCTTATTAAGTAAGAAAGCATCTCTTCGGGCGAGAGCGAAGCAGAAGTGTTTTTGGCGGTGCGTCATTGACACTAACAACATGAGAAAATAATCGAGGTCAGTCTTCGAACTTTAACGTCAGTCCGATTTCTCTCCCTCCTCTTTTTCTCTTTCACTTCGCAAAACTAGCAGGAAAAATCGGTGGAAAATACGCAGGGATATTTGTCAATGACTATTGACCTACCATTTCTTTCTTTAGACAAAAATATTCGGGTCATTGTTGAAAAAACTGGTTTTTAAATAATTTAAATTAAGTTCCTATATATATAGGCTACGAATTAAATTAATTTTGCAAAAGAAAAATTAAATTTACATTGATAATAAAGTTTCATTGCCAATGTTATTGTGAATCGTTCACGCGAGATCCAAGTTCATTGATCAACTTCCTTTTACCGCCGAAGGCTTTTTGAAGGTTGCATATAACTTTAATCTGATATCGTTTATGCGGAGCGTCTACATTTTGTACAAGAATCAAACGTTAATATCTGTGTTTTTCGATTAATGCTGTCAACTAAAATTCTTAATCACATTTTCCATTAGTTTAAAAGACCGTTAAAAGGATTAAAAAATATATAAAATTCCAGGATTCTGAGAGATTGCAATATACTTTTAAAGAATTTCTACGAATTTTATTATTATAAAATGCTACATTATATTTGAGCTTTCGATTATCAGTAAATATCAAGCCTAATGTGTTGAAGAGGGAAATTATTACAAGTAACAATATTGTTTCTAACAAATATTGTTGGACCTCAACTTATTCCAAGAAAAATTATTAGATTTATTTCTTTACGAGTGGTTCTACTACCCAATTGCGAAAAATTGGAATTGAGCGTCAGGGAAGTAAGCATTACTTTCGTAATTACATCTAATTTTGACAGACTACACCCAGAATTAACTCTAAGGTTAACAATTTACGACAACGAATTTAGTAGCACAGAGTATAAAAAGTAAAAAGTGAAATACATGAGTCGAGTGGTTCTTATATTTTGGCTTATTCGATGTAGTGCTGTGTTATTTCATTGATGACTACATTAAGTAATTAAACTACATTTAGCAGTTAATAGAAAAATAATTCTCCAACAAAAGCTCCGTTTGATTCAAATTCAAATGTCGCAACAAACATAATGAAGTTTTCTTTGAAGTGTAAATTTTTCCATCTTCACCGCAAGATTGTAAAAGTTTGCACATTCAGACGTTGTTCCAGAAGAACTGATTACGTTCGTTACTACGTGAAAGCGCGAAGTTATGTAAAACTACCGTGTATTAGATGTAAGAGCATCTGCAGATAAAAATTTTTAAATTACGATTGCATGCCTCGCTGAAATTCCAAAAGTTTTTTTATTGCCAAAGAGAAAGATTTGACTATAAAACGTACAGTTTCCTGATTAGATACATTAAACTTTACGCAACCTATTATCTTTATACTTTTTATTGATATCTTTCACTTAAATGATATCTTTTACCTAAATTCCACAATTTTCATACATAGAGTCAGCGAATTTAAAAAAAAAATTACACGCTCTACGAAGCTTCTAACATCCTTGAAAACACAACAACACAGCAGTACAAACGGAGAATAGCCGAAAGATACCACTCAGGGGTTGAGCACTCTGACCCTCTAAACGGTTGGCGTTTGCAATTTGGTTTTAGGGTGCACGTGGCGAGAGGCAGTGGGGACATGCGTTTTGGAATCGGACTTTGGTTTCAAATTAAACTGCGCCTTCAAAAAATCGGGCCTCTTTCGGGTCCGTAATCTCGGAGGCGTCAAGGGCTACGTTGGTCTCGGTGAGTGTCCCCCCTTGACTCTCTCTCTCTCTCTCTCTTTCCTCTACACTGTCTTATTTTCTCCTTTCTGCGAGCGTGACCCCCTAAAAAGGCTGGCCATCAGGAACGCTTACTTCTCGCCTTGAGTCTTAGCGGAAAAGGCACTGCCTTCACCGACTTATATATCTCTGCAGATGTGTACATATTATTATTAATTTTTGTTTGCATCATGGAAAGGTTGCACTTTTTATTTAGCTTTTTCTAAGTTAATCTTTGCTTTTCAGATTACACTTTACGTCGATCTTCGGAGGGAGATTGACATTATATTTTTACTTGATTTATTTAATGATATTAATTATATATTTCGTAGAATGTTAATATAATGTAAGTCATATCAGTTTTTCTTTTTATAAAATTTAATTACATTATCTAAATAACATAAAATATTGAAAACAAACCGTGAAACTGAACAGTTATAATGCGCTAAAACAGTCTTTTACAGTTAGTTGTATACATAAAACCGTTTTAACTATTTAAGAAATTTGTTCTAGTTTCAGTTACATTATTTCTTTCTTTTATTGAAAAACAATTTGAAAAGTAATGTTTCTTTTAAAAAGTAGCAATGCTGCAGTTAAAATTAATAAATATTTTACTTAATTTCAAAAATAAATAAAGTCATTAATGCTAAACATAATTGTTTCTATGGTTTATTAAAATACCTAATTTTCTTTATCCATTTGCAAATAACAATAATAATCAGTAATAAGCTTAAAATAATATAGAATAACTCTATTTTATTTTCTAACGGTATTACATGGAACTATTATTTACGGTGGTAGATTCAACACTTACCCAGTAATTTTACAAGCATATTAAGAGAAGAGCAATTTTATTAGTAGCAAATTTCAAATTAGCTTTAATTGCCTGTGTTTAAGTAAGTGATGATATGCGTATAATAATGATAAGTATTTTGTAACTGAACACATACATTAAACATACATTACGCTTATTATTAGTGTTCAGTATTAAAATTAAGATATGGTTTCATCAATGAGACAAAAGTGAATTATTTTCACTAGATATTTTTCAGCCTCTCACGATATTAATAAATAGCTGTAACATCCTCCATCATTAGAAATGGACTTCTTTTCTCGGCAATTATGTAAATGTAGATTGATAGGTTCGTCTAAAATTTCTCCAGCATTGAAAATTCTAGGCTTCCCTGTATAATTGTTGAAAATTACTTCAAAAAGAAAACTATTTACTTATCGAAAAGTAAAAATTAAAAGTATTCCAGAGAGAAATTATAATGTTACGTTTTTCGCTTCAATTACGTACTTTTTCATACACCGCTAGCTACGTTGATCAAATAAAAAAAGCTCACTTCGAAAAATCTACAATACTCCGTAAAAGCGAGAAAGATTAAAGTTCCAGTCTAATAATCCCAAGCAATCTTTATCGCACACGGCGATTCCTTCTCAAAGCTTCATTGACTAGCTATCTCCTTCGGTCTTCCGAATCCCCGTGAACAGGTATTTAGACCAGAATTGCCACGGTACACTTCGCATCGCGCGCGAGAAATTCGCCAGCTCGCCAGCTGCCGCTGTCGGGCAAACGTTCGCGTGAAAGTACGCGGCCGTTCGGACAATTCGGTCCAGGAAACCTTGAGGTTCGGGCCAGTTGGTCGTTTCGACACTTGCATTACCTGCACACGCGGGCCTTGAGTCACACCGCCGACCGCCTTGTTTTCTTGCCGCGGGGAATCTTCGATCGATCGGCGAAATAGATGAATGGAGGCCGCCGGGGAATCTCAGGTACCTTGAGAATAGAAACTACCTGGAGATGTTAATTTGGAGAGGATTTCGGATGCATTGACATACTAAGTTTTTTATTAATATTTGACTGGTTGGGTTGAATGGCTTAATAAGGGGTTATGATGACACTGAATTGGTTGGGATTTCGGATATTTAAATTATTCATGTGAATCTGTTTGTAAATTACTCAATAATTAAGAGGCTAAGGATATAAATTTATTTAAACGATCGATTCATCGCATCATTTAGAATGCGAGTCATCATTAGCAACAGTTTTATCTGATGGTGAAATATAAAGTAACTGGTTAACATTTAATTCGTGAAAATTTGAATTTTTCAATAAAATAATAATAGTGTGCATTGACTTTCACGAAATTTTTTAATGATTATAATTACATTGCTTTCAAATTTTCTGTTACAAGATGTATTTTCAATGACTGGATTTAATCATCGATTTTATTCATTGCTTATCGTAAATTTATTAAAGGTAATCTCTTGCTTGTAATAAATAATTATTACATAATTTAGCAGTTTTCACTTTACAATTATAAAGAATTTTCCTTTCGTAAGTCTTCCAAAGATGTCAGAAAATACAATCTGGCCAGTCTCCAGTCCTTCAAAAAAATGAAGAATATCCATTTTGACGACACTCCATCAACTCGAATGACATATTTCAGCACGATTTTTGAATTTTACGGCGTTCTCTTTGCACCGCTGATTGGCAATAATTTCCAACTACACAATCTATCGAAATCACCGTAAAAGTACGCTCATGAAACCAAACGCTTACCGGAATATATAACGTGAAAAAAAAGCAGAATCGTCTTAATTAGCAAGGAAAAGCCATTAAGCACGAAGTGCCGCTGGCCGCGCGGGTTAACTATATAAATTTACATGTACAAAGAGAGACAGAGGCTCTTTGAGCAACGGGTTTTCCTTTTGGCGAGCGCCATAACCGCTATCCTCGTGCGCGCATCTTCAAACATTTGCTCTCAATGAAAGACTAATAAGTATAAAGGCTCATTCGTTCCGGCTTGCCGAAGAAATTGTGCAAGCATCCTTTATGTTAGAGATGCAGACTGTATCTTTGCGTTTGCACTCCGGAGTCGATAAAGTGTGCCGTGAATGATAATGATCAGCTCGAGAGGAATTCCACGCTTCGGACGTTGCGAGCTGTGAATTTCTGTGGTTTTGAAAATTGCGCTTCGAGGACAGAGGGTGCGGTTTTGGGGGGAAAATTTAGGAAGCGGTCGTTTCAGCAGGTCTTTTAGAAATTGCAGTATTTTGTAGTAAATGATTAACAAAGTTGTAAAGGTGTAAAAAGTAAAAGTAATTTATTATCAAGAGCAGTAATTTTTTTACATAAATGTATGCAGATTTTTGTAGAGTGATAAATTTAGCCACCTGCAAGTAATAAACGTAATTTAGAAGCAAAATGTGCGTATTTAAAAAATAGATAATTTTGAATTTTAAAAAAGAAAATTTCTAAGCCTACAATAAAGGAGTAAATAAACTGAACAACTAATGGGTAGATAAACTGAAGTTTATCCTACACTGTAAAAAATACATAGGATAGGTATAGTTTTGTTTACTTTTATCTTTTCAAATATTAACAAAGTACTATGTGCATAGAAATTTTCTAACAGCGGTAGTTATTCACAGAGAAATGTAAAGTGATTCAAGATAAAAGCATTCTACAACTGTAGTAATTTTTACAGATGACGGGATAATTGCAGTTTTACGCTACTAATGAAAGTTTAAGATTACTAAAAATTACACGGTCATTTTTCAAAGCATGCATCTTGCAAGTTCTACGTTATACCTTATACGATAATTGACTAATTTTAAAAACCATTCTTCAAACTAAATTTAAAGAAAACTATTTATTTAAATCTAAAAAGTCAATACGAAAATAATAAAACGTTTCTCAGATACTTAGAAAAGAAAAGGACATTGTTGCACCGTAATCATAAACGGCATTAAAATGATTATCTTCAGTACACACTGTGTCGCAAGGAAAATCTTTTCCGCAAAATCTACAATTTAGCACCCCGCGGTACTTCATTATCAAGCTCGGCATCCGAATCGTAAATCGCGCTGGATTACCGGGCACTTTTAACATAGCAATCAGCTCCGAGGCGCTAATCGTCTCGGAGCTCTCGGTGAATTTTCACCGCGAAACGAATACAGGCTGTTATTGTATTCTCTCTCTATCTCCCTCTACAATACCGTTTGTTCGCCGACTCGCTTTATTATCTACGAACGAGAGCTGCTTACATTTACGCCAGACACACGCGCGTGCGCGTTACATAAAAGTGACCGCAGCAGCCGTGACTGGAACTGCATGCGCGTGGCGATAAATCATCCGGGCCATCGGACCGCGACTATGATTGGCTCCCGTAGAAAGTCGAGCCAACGCCAACTTGATTTCATGCGCGGTTTTCCATATCGCGGCCTTTTTGTTCGTGCGCTCAATGAGCGAAAGGTGCACACCGCGCGCGGCGCTTCTTTAACCTCTGGCCCCCGTCGGGAGTTGGAGAGTTACTGCCTGGCTGATAAATGGCGTTTTCTTCAAAAGCTCTTCTGTTTCGGGGAGCGAGGAGTGGATTTTTCAGTTAGTCTCCTCGAGAGTGTGAAGGATTTTTTAATGTATGAAACGTCACGAAGGACAGTGTCATGCTAATTTTGCTGATTGTTGTGCTATCTTTTATACTTTCTTTAAGTGATATTTTCTTAACTTTCACTTAGGTATATTGAAACGAGTCGTTGTTTTTGTGACAAAACATCATTGTTTTTTTAGAAACATGATTTAATTGCACGACTAGCCATGCAGAAGCTAATAATATTGATGAGTAAACTTATATTTCAAATAAAAATATTTAAGAGAAATTACGTTAAAAAATTATTTAGTTAATTATAATCATCAAATTATTTAATAAAAACACTGATTGATTATGCAACAGGTTTTCCAATTTAATGTATCTTTCACAATCTAGATTTGAATCATTTTCCTTATTATCGTCCGCACATTTTACAATTGACGCATTTCAAAAGACTTTAAACAACATTTTATTTTCTTAAAGGTTGTAAAACATTACGACTACATCATAAGCCTTCTCATGCGTTTATACTGCCAATTACCTGCAGATCTTTCACTGAAAGTTATCCTAAAAGCAAACGTTCTCCAATGATTTACAATTCCGTTTGGAAGGCGTTTTATTACAGAACTTATATAAACGGATGGTGACGATCAGCGGATTATTTAAACCTCCATTGCCTTTCTTCTTCTCAAATATCTCTCAATAAAGCCTACAATAAATCCCCATCTTTTTTGCGCGAACCTTTTTGCCGAAAAATTCTCGAAGAGCAACGGCCTCGAAAACCTCTCAGCGCTCATAGATTTCGTAATCCTCTCGCAGACACAGTCGAAATGTCATAAGCGGACTTTTTTGCATTTCGCGAGACAACGATAATTGCGCGGTGGTTTTAATTCGCGCGCGTGAATTTCACCTCTCCGCCGTCTAATCGTGCCGCCTAATAGCTTCGTGGATGTCTGAAAAACTTGCCGGCCGACGGATGATTTATTCAGTGCCTGCACCTTGGCCTCACTTACCATTTTGTGCTCGTTTTATTTTAAAAAAAAAGTTAGCTAAAAGCGCCGCGCGAAAGTTCCGAAGATGAATGATGAGATGTCTTTTAATTCGATTTGGTGGAAAATTGCTCGAGCAAAATAACGCGGCGTTGAGTATTCGATAAATCAGTTTTTTTTACTTAAAGTTTTGCTTGATGGATTTGATTGATGAATTAATGTGAATGATATAGGCACGTGGAAAAAGGAGAAGCTGAGGTTCAGCCTTGTCTGATGCTTGTTGCTCAATTTTAGAAAATTAAATGCATGATTTTTTGCAGAAGCTACAAATGGCACAGATTTTTTGCGGTGAAAACTAATATTAATATTTATTAGTGTCACTAAATTGCTTATGTTTTAAAGTTCTAAAAATACTAGTGAAAATAAACGTTACAAATCCGCGAATTTCTCTTCATTTACTACAGGAATTTCTAGTAATAATTTATATAATAAAATAAGATCCTTAACAATATTTAATACAAACTGATAAGATTTAGCGCGTAATTCTTTATTGCACGGATATACTTGAAAAGGAGAGAAATCAGACGTTATTTTAGTTAGAAATAGAACTGCGGCGATAATTAGAGGTATACGTCGTACAGAAAAAGTGAGCCAAAGAAAGTTTATCATGTCTCTTTATCTAACACCTTTAAATATTTACGATCATTTTTCATATGTAACTATAAATATAAAACTTTGCACTATAAAAAAGCATGGTTGTATCAAGCTGCAAAAAGAAGCTAATAAATTCTCTGATTGGTTTATATTTAAAACTGCAGAAGTAGTAAAAGATAATTTATTACAGTAGTTCCGCCTAAATTATGCTTTATAATCGTGCAAAATTTTAAATAAAAAAATGATTTGAATAATCTTTTTCGTTACTTTTCAAGTACTTCTTCGGGCAAAGTTTTGTAATATAATTCTAGAAAATGTACGATTATTTTGATAAGCTAAATTATTTTAAATTATTTTCGTTAAAATCTCATGGATTTATGTAAACTATAACGCAAATCTTTCAGACATTTTGTGCAAGAACTAATTGTGATACTCATAATCACTCACCTTTACAAAGTTCGTAAAGCGTAATTAACTTAGCAATAACTGACAGAATCAGCTTCTTAAGATACTTTATGAATGAGATAATAATGAAAGATGATTTCTATATAGATACCGTACTGATTGATGATCTTTTTAATAATCTCAACATTTCGGATTTTGCAATTCGTGAAGATTGAGCGAGAAACGGCAAAGTCAACGAGGTCTAAGTTGCATATGATGTAATTTTAAGTTGCTCAAGTTCTCTTATTCGTACGTGACAAGTTAACCTTCAGATTAACGCTCAGTCAGTCAATTTTCTAGCCTACTCCAGATCTAATATGATTGCGCATATTTTCATGCTGGACATGCAAGGAGTAACCCGTAAATTTACATTTGAAAAAGTTTGCCTCAATGTAAATGTAACTTTTTGGTAGCGCGAAAGTATATAAATAACGGGTATTGCAAAAAATTTACGAAGAATGAAAATTAATTTAATATTAATATTTCAATTATTTCGTACTTTATATGTATAGATATTAAAAATGCATATGTATATTTGTATCAATAGCCAAAATTTCACCTATTATACAATAATTATTTATGTAAATAACAAATTAATCCTTAACCTATGAAAAATTCAAATTAATTTAAAAAATCAAGTATGATTCTATATTGATTCTAAGAATCCACTGCAGAATAAAAATATTCGAAACACAGCTGAAAAGACGGACACAATAAACCGAAGACCTACATTTTTCAGGTTTTTCAATCGGGGACGAGCTCGGCTTTCGAGATTCTTTGACGAATTTAGAGGTCAGTCGAAGACGAAGCGTACAAACCAGCCGAAGCGGCATTCATCCTAATGTGGTAAGAGCCTAATTTTAAGATTTAATCCGATATCTGAATTTAAAGTGCTTTATTTTAAACCGATGTTTATACGTATTTTAATCGAGTCATTGTGATATCAATTTCTCTAAAATGAGGTAAATGCTTACATCTAATTAACATAAACAGGAAAGTTTTGGGTAAACAACTGTATGTGTTTGATCAATAAATTGTTTACATTGTTCTTCGTTAAAGCACGTGCAGAAAGCGGTTAATTCTTTTAATTAACTGTTATTCAACAAGAAAATGCTCGAGGCCAATTGCCTTTTCATTATCTGTTATTCAAGAAGAAAATGTTTTATCATAGCTTTATAAGAGGACTGATGGCTAAATTACTGTTACTTAATATCTTATTAAATTAATACAGATTGACGCTTTAATAGTTTTATTAAAATTGTACCACGAAAGGTTTCTTCTACAAACTCTTTTAACAGTTTGAACTTTCTAGTCCGCTCGGAATTTCCGAACCGCATTTCTATCTCGAATTCTTCTCGATCTCTATTTTCCAAAAAAAAACTTGCAGATCGTTTTTATTTTCATAACTGCCCTGCGTGTCAGTGCAGCGCACTTCTCTCCAAATCCCGTAGCCTCTACGACGCAACCCTTAAAATTATATGCCTTCCATCCTTTTTCACGATTACAAACTTTCAATATTCTCAACTCCATAAGGAGCAGCTCCATTTTTGTCCAGCTAGTTCGATAATAATTAGACCCCCGGCCCCTTCCGCGCTTAGAAATCCATTAATATCTAAAATTGAACTTTCGATGCACTTACTGCTCCAGCTGTTCGTCGGCGACTTTCACTGAAATCCGGCGCACGTGTACGCATGTATATATATTCGCGTACACCGACGTGCGTTTCATAAACGTATATACACTTGCGCGTAAACGGCCGCGCAACTGGTGCGTGAATGTCGGGCATCGCACATCGCCGCCGCGCGTAATGCAAGTTTTTCGATGCAGCCGCGTAAGTGTTATGCGGCGTTTGGCTTCTGCGAGTGACGGCTCGGATGAGCTTATTATCGCGGCGTTATGGAATTATTCGCGCAATTGTGAAAGAAGGTGTCATCGCAAATGCTTTTTTTAGCCGGTGCTTTTTTTTTATTAGAAAGGTTGAGTAACAACACGCTGTTCGGTACCCTCGATGCCACGTTTTTGTCACGCGTAAGAATAGAGAATGAGTTTCTTTCGTGTTTATGCGTATGGTGTTTTTACGCATGTCTTCTTTACGCTTATCTTCTAGTTGGATAAAAACTTCTATGTTTGTATAATTCATAAACGACGAGTTTCTAAGATAATTTCTGGGATTTCATGCATGCAATTCTGTATATTTTTATTATTTTTAGTAGGTATCTAGGCTACAAGCGTGAATATAAAAATTTAAAAATAAGTACGGGATAAGATCTAGTTTATACTTCATAACGTACGATAGATAAAATAAATATTATCGCTGCGATGTAATTCTAAAAACAAAATCCACTCGTAATATCTGATGATCTATTTATTGTCATTATACAGCTCTGTGTAATTAAAAGATTAGTATAGATAAGTCATGCGTGACACTAGTTTTCAAAAACACGTGGCTTCATTCGTGTAAAAATGCACGTGTAATGACACATCAAGATAAATTCTCTTAAAATAATTGTATATTACTTAATATATCTTGCTTAACACCACTTCCGTTATAATATAAAAGATTATAGATAATAGACTAAAACAGCTATGCTTTGAAAATATTTTTAAACAAGAAAAATTGTTGAACTAGATACTTGTACCTATATATAGATAGACGTATTCAAAATTTGTTATTATTTTCAACAATATCCAGTTACCAAAACCATATTTTTTTTCCTTTAAATCCATATAATATTTAATTGCGATAAATTACAGCAGAAAAAGTAGATTCACTCCTAAGCCACGCTCTAGCACTAAATAAAAAATTCAATGTTTAATTAAAAAACGTTTCCCCTCCAGGTGACTAGTCGAGACGACCCGAGACAAGCAGCCCTCATGCAACAGCAGCGAGGTCGAGTGGGCGTACCGCCCTTCAAGCCCTTACCCCCCGGAGCCTCGCGGCCGATGGCGCAGCAACCGGAGCGCCAGCGGCTGATCGTCCAGCAAAACAGCACCGCGGCAGCCGCGAGCCAAGCCGTCCGACCATCAGGAATGGCCAACGGCGCGACCTTCGCCGGCCTGCAGGAGGACGTGCTGAAGCAGCACCAGCGCGCCCAGATGGACGCCAAGATCCGGCAGCAGCAGCGGCTGCAGCAGGAGCTCGTCGCCATGCAGATGCTCAAGCAGCAGCGGCAGCAGCAGCAGGAGGCCGCCATGAGGCAGCAGCAACAGCAGCAGCAGCAGCAGCACTACCAGATGCATCAGCTGCAGAAGGTCCAGTATCCCCAGCAGGCTCTGCAAGCCGCTAAGAGGATACAGGTAGACAGCAAGTCTAGCGAACAGTCTGGGGAGAAATCTGGAAGCGAGGAAGTAAGCACGAGGAATGCACTTTTATTTTGACTGTGACCTTTTTGGGATGAAAAATTTTGACGGCTATTTTTATGCCTCTAAACTGCGAATTTTCGGTAAGGTGCGTTTTATACACATAAGAATCGTACACGTAAACATTGTACACAATTTAACATTGGTGAAATTTATATATAGATATATTGGGCCATGTTAAATTGTGTACAATGTTTACGTGTACGATTCTTATGTGTATAAAACGCACCTTACCATTTATTATTAGCAAACGGAAATTATTGAAATTCTTGTACTTCAAATTTTAGTATTGCAAATTCTATTTATTCAAAATTTTAGTTAATAATTTAAGAAACTTAATTGACCTTCAATTTCATGCAGTTTTTAAATAATTTTTGACTAAAGTCAAATAGCTTTACCGTTGATTGTTACTTTTAAAATAAAATGTCAAGCGCCGTGAAACAGCAGAGCACGAGAGCGCTTGATGCATGCATGGTGCACGACGCACCGGGGCCGCGAAGGGAGAGAGCGCTGATGTAAGCAAGCGCTCCTCACTTGGCGCGACTCTCTTCCAGCTGCCTCCTGTCCGCGCGCTCAATCGTCAAATCGTCCAAATTAGTTACCGGATCGAAAACTCTCGAATAGACGTATGTCTTAGAGTTACCATCTCTATCCAATCGTATCAAGATTATGCGACGGATCTGAGACACTGATAAAAATTCTTTAATTATTTACCGCTTTGCATAAGCATACATTTACTTTTTACATAAAAGATTAATAATTAGTGATGTTAATTAATATTTAAGAAAATAAGTCAGCCTTCAAAAGTTCTTTGTTCTTCTTAACAGCAATAAAATTTTATGGATACTAAAAAGAGAACACAAAAAGAGGAGAGAAAATGAAAATACGCTTATCAGTAGATTTGTAAAGATATTTAATGACAGAAAAATTCGCCATTTTCATTCGGCTCACGTTAGTGCAAGCATTCTTGGCACACAAGCGTTTTTTAGCGCATCAGATAAAGGGTTAGGTAATGTTTATATGTATTGCTCCGAGATGAAAAAATTCTTTTCTAAGAATTTTTAATCGATTTTTGTGTGTTTTTTTTTTAGGCTATAAAATATTTATAAAATATTTATAGAATATTTTTAGAATATTTTTAGCATATTTATTAATATTGTTACATACTACTGATTTGAGATGCAATCGGTCATAAAATCTTTAGTTATTTATTGCTTTGCATAAGCATACGTTTACTTCTTAAATAAAAGATTAAGGGGGGATTTTTATATAGATGACCAAAAATTCACTCCAAGTTTGCGAATTTTTTTTGAGAAAACTATTAAATATTTTATTTTCAAAA
>JAWWML010000031.1:3309396-3345276 GCA_035047165.1 Ormyrus rosae | reverse complement strand
CGTTTGCGATTCGTAACGGTAATTTTTCCGGTTAATTTAATTGTAAATTTTCAGAAAAAATTCTCTCAGTGTACATTCTAAAACGCAAGCAGCCGCAGTTCTCGGCAACGTAATCAGATTTTTCTCATGTTAAATCATTCATACAATGCGTAAACTCGAACTCCGAACCTTATCAAATTTCTACTCGAGCAGCATCTTCGATCCAACCACGAAAAATTCAGTCGAATTCGGGCTGCGGAAAAAAAGTGCGCTCGTCCGCTCTAAAGGATATAAAGGAAAGCCGCCTCGAGCGGTGATTTGTCAATCCGCGCGTCGGAATGTCAACGAGAGAGGCAAGGATTTACACGCGGCTAATTTTCGTCGGCGAACGTGGGAAATTGAAATCCTGCCTCTCTCTTGACTTGTCGCGATTCGTTCCGCTCAGAATATCTATAACGGTTAAAATAATCGCCCGGAGAAAGAGAGGGGGGAAAGAGAGAGAGAGAGGAAGCGAGTTGTGCGCGCGAGCGGCGATTAGATTTCAGAGTTTGGAATTTGACGCGCACTCCTTGACGTACGTATACGTGAGTGCGCGTGTCAGCGTTTAGAGCTGGAATTTAGCTTTTCGGAAGTGAGTTGAGGAGTATTTGGGTAGGATAGAGTACAACTTTCGACGCGTAAATCATTACAATTTTTCGGTTGATTATTATAATACATCTTATGGCTGGCAATTTCAATGCTTGTTTATAAATGGAAAGTAAGACCAAAATTTATTTAGTAGAAGAAGCTCTTTAAATACGAACTTTATCGTTCTTAGATATCGATTATAAGTAAGTTTAATTGCAATATAGATGGTTTAATTACTTTAGATGCTTTAGATAAATTTTTTAAAGGACGTAAATATAAATTACGTAATAAAATAATAAACTTTCTAGCGCATAATAAGTGAAAAGCCAACTTCTATAGCGCAAAACGAGTCTACAAACGTTGCACAGAGATACCACACATTAAATCAGACTTTGAACGTATGCAGATAGTAGGTAGTACTATAAATAAGGCATTACCAAGAAAGTATAATATATGAGACCTTATTAAGTTATATATAAGTTTTTGAATAGGAATCGAATGAATGGAAACGTTGCGAAATAAAATCAACTTGAAAATCATTTAATTCGCAGCAGATAAATGAATAAAATTATTCATTTATTAAACATTTTATCGATGCTCGAATTCTGTGGTATTATGAATTTTATTATCAATTTTATCGGATTCAATTAGAGAATTTGCTGGTTGTTTATAGTATTGATATTTCTCTCAACTTTGATTAAAAAGTTCTTCCATCAAGAAAGATAAGGTTTTCACGCAGCACACTTTAAGTCGTGAGGTTGGTAGGTAAAACTTTAATAAGTGTTCAAAGACACGTCATGTCGTTTCGAGTTAAGAAATCGATGAAAACACTTTATAAAAGCACCTCATCATCATTTAAAAGACCAGGAAAATAGAAGATACAAAAATAGAAGATACACAAATCGAATTACAAAAATTCGCAAGCTATCCGAACTCGACAATTTATTATTTCATTGCCTCGAGAACAAAGTTTCGCAGACAAGTTTATTTTCCCTGCGGTGCCGTAATATATATTGGCAACAATTTCAATAAAGTTTGGTTTGCCGCTTGCATGCCGATGCAAATAGCGCGAGGTACTTAAAAATTTTTCGACTTTGGATCTTCTCCAAGATTTTCCGCGCGCATGAACGCCCGATCGATTCGGCTGAATTTCTAATTGTCCGGAAATAAATAAGTAGCGAAACCCCCTGTTTTCAAACAGAATTGCATTGCTTAAGAATAGTATACTGATACGCGAGAAAATTGAAACTTATTTTTCTGAGAAATAAACAGTGACGCACCGTTTTAGAATTTATGAAATGCTCAGAGGAACGGAAATGCAAGGCAGCAAAATTTTAAACGATTGACGCAATAAAAGAATCGTTGACTCTGCAAGGGCTCATCAAAATACGCTCTGTTCAGATGCATTTTTCAGACTTGCGCGATACATTTTAACAAACTTTTTCGACTTATTATTTTTGCCTTCCTGAAAGCGTTTTTTTAATTATTCGTATACCACCCAGAATTTTTGACCACACCGGTAAGAAAGAGAAAGAAATTAAACTAGGCTAGACGTACGCGCGTTCGACGGATCGATCCGAGTCAACGCGGCCGACGCGAAAAACAAGCGGGATAATTAATACACGAGACGCGAGACCGCCGGCAAACCACAAGTTCATGTACGTACGACCGCGCAAGAGCAGGTTTTATAATGAAACTGAAAAGCGCCCGCGCGCGCGCCTATGCGAAAAAGAAAGCGGGAAGGAAAAAGTTTAGCGAGCGCGCGCAAAAAACGTATTAGCATGCAAATTGTCACTTTGAACGCGCGTACCCGTTATTACACTCGCGCGCCCGTTGTAATGCTGATTTTCAATGTTTATTTTTCAGAGCAACAAACTCAGAAACGAGTGCCCCGTCTGCGACAAGAGCTGTCCCCAAAAGCCGACGAAACACGACGAAAAACTCTGCTGGAACAACAAGCACTGCCAGAAGCGTAAGTGAAAAAAAAAACCGCAGGAAAAGACGCGTTGGAAATGCGATTAACTCTCCCTTCTCTCTGTCGGACAGTGTGCACGAATTGCGAGAACCGCGCGTGCATGGGGAACGGCGAGTGCTGCCACGAGTCCTGCCTGGGCGGCTGCACCGGCCCGACCGCCAAGGACTGCAAGGTCTGCCGCGAGTTCATCCTCAACAACACGATGTGCGTGAGCAGCTGCCCGAGCGACATGTACGAGTTCCTGAGCCGGCGCTGCATATCCGAGCAGGAGTGCCGGATGATGCGCAAGCCCCGCGAGCTCGTACACCAGACGGACCAGTACCCGTACAAGCCCTTCGACAAGATATGCCGAATCGACTGTCCCGCCGGATTCGAGCAGACCGAGCACAACGGTAAACTCTTACTTACGTATATCCTCCCTCTGCTTTCTTTGCTTGCCGAGCGAAGCTTCGGACTTTAGATTCGTTTCGCGATCTATTCACGGAAGTCGAAGCCGTGTGTAAATCTATTTTAATGCGGGATACAGGACTTTGTCGTAACAACATTTTCATTCTCTTTTACACAGTGTGCATAAACAAATTTGTTCAAGACAAAGGCTTGTGTACCGAATTGTTAAAACTTTTTCATCGCATCGAGTGGTAATTTTTTTTTTTTTTTTTTACTATTATTATTATTTTTTTATTTGAGTACTGTATTATGTTAAGTTCTTTGTAGGGAAAAAACTCAAGATTTCTCAGAAGTGAAATGCAATGAATTGCAGACGATGTGGAATTCGTTACGAGAAAAACTCTTTAAATATGATCATCTTATCACTCAATTTATTGATATTTGTGATGTTCAAACTTTTTTTAATATTGATTATAATATGAGGGACTTGAGACAAATGTACTTTCGAAATCTTATAGGAGGTATTTATTTATTTTTTTTTATTTTTGTTTTTTAACCACTTCAGTGAAGGATTTCTTTGAAGAAACAAAATGCAAAATAGTAGATCCAATAGAACCGATGTAATAAACATAGAAAAATCTCGACAATCTTATGTCAGATTCATAATATCCTATGTATGAATTTCCGTGTATAAGAAACGATTCTTTTTCTTATCGCGTCCGCTGCATTCAATTTGGAATTCAGCAACACAGAATACCCCTGTGTAACAATTTTTGAAAATTTTTAAAATTAACTGAATCCGTAAATCCGCTGTAATATTGGATCTGCCATTTTCAATTTTAAAAATCTTAGTTCGAACTTATATTTTATAGCAACCCACTGTTGGAAAAATATAACACATGGTACATTACCAATTAAACAGTTGATGTTATTAAGAATCTATATGTAGAATGGTTATTGAAACAAACAAGTACAGTTGTATCCTAATTGCACGTTTATAAAAACATTTGTCGAGCTTATCTACTAACCGGTTCATGTTATTATTATAAAAATAAACAGTTTTAATGTTAAAAAAATAACATTGAGCAATAGTCAACCGTTACAAATTTTTCATCCTTTGAAAAAACAATAAATAACGAATATACATTTTTTTAAGACTAAATAAAACAAAATCAAATGTAAATATTTCAAAATCTCCGAAGAAGGTAAAAAAGAATGCAATTTGACAAATTGAAATAACGAAATGAATAAATCGCAGAACGAGAATTACAATACGTTTTATTTACAGGCCAATACTCGTGTAAAGAGTGCAACGGCCCCTGCTACAAGCAGTGCCAGTCGGGGCTAGTGGACAGCATAGCCTCGGCGCAAAAGTTCCGCGGCTGCAGCCACATAGTCGGCAACCTCGAGATCGCCATCCGCGACGGCTACAACATCGTCCGCGAATTGGAGGAGAACCTCAGCGGCATCGAGGTGATCACGGGCTACCTGAAGATCTTCCGCAGCTACCCCCTAGTCTCCCTCAACTTCCTCAAAAACCTTACCCTCATCCGGGGCGATGAGCTCGAGATGAAGTACTATACCCTCGTCGTCCTTGACAATCAGAATCTCCAGGAGCTTTGGAACTGGACAAACCGACCGAATCTCACGATAGGCGCTCCGGAGGGCTACACGCCCAAAGTCTCCTTCCACTACAATCCGAAACTCTGCTTGCAGGTATGTTCGTAGATCTTTAAAACCCCCCAAATCTAAATCAATAGGTGTTTCTTTGTCACTAAATTATTAACCTCGGTATACCTGTAGAACATCGAAGAGCTGCGAGAGCGGACGAATCTGAAACCCTTCACGGACATCGAAGTTTCGACGACGAGCAACGGCGACAAGGTGGCCTGTAACGTCACGGAGATCAAGACGATCGTCTACCAGATCAGCTCCAAGGCGGCTTACCTCAGATGGGAGCCTTTCCAGCACCACGACATGCGAACTCTCCTCGGCTACGTAATTTATTCAAAAGAGGCGCCCCATCGAAACATCAGCATCTACGAGTCGAGAGACGCTTGCGGAGGAGACGGCTGGAGAACCAGCGACGTGGCTGTACCTGATAGCGAAAAGGCTAACGACTCCAATTTTAAAATTGACAAGAAGTACAGGTGCGTCTTCTTAATACTTTTACTTGCCAGCAGAATACTAATTTTAAAATTATAATTTTTATTTTAAGCTTGCAATTTATGTTAAATTAAATAATAATTATTCTTCAGGTCTTACACGCAAAAGTTCTTATTAATGAACTTGAAGCCATTCACACAGTACGCCTATTATGTAAAGACGTATACAATATCAACAGAACGCTCAGGGGGTCAAAGTAAGATCCAATACTTTATGACGCTGCCGGGTCAACCTTCGAACGTACGTTCGCTATCTATATACAGTAATGCAAGTGACACCCTTGTCATCAGCTGGGTGCCACCTTTGGAACCAAATAGCAACCTCACTTATTACAAGGTTATCGGAAAAATAGAGCACTACGATTTAGAATATTTGAGTCAACGTAACTACTGCGACGAACGTATGTTTAAGAATTAATCTTAATAAATGATTTTAAATAAATTGCTTTTTTTAAATATTAATAAACAAATTTTATTGCTTTATTTCTATGTAGCGATACAACTTATGGACCATAAGTCGATTGCCGAAATCGTTGCGGAAGAGCAAAAACGGGCCGAAGAAGAATTAGAGGCTTCCAGAAAACCAGATCCGAATGCTTGTACTTGTCAAAAGGAGAATACCCGACAATCAGAAAAGGACGTGTATAACTCGATCGCTTTCGAAGATGCTTTACACAATCAAGTCTATGTCAAGAAGAAGGGCAATAATCGACGCAGAAGGGATATTGTGGAAACTATGCCAAGTTTTGTTCTCGAAGTGACTAGAATGAAGAGAGAACTTAACAATTACCAAGTACGTAGAGGCACTTTTACTTTTTATTTAATTAAATACTTTGAAGTACAGCTAATTAAGTAAAAAATAAAATTTCAAAAAGTGTATGATTAAAATCTACTCACAATACAAATTTATTTGATTTAAATTACGCCTTTCTTTGCAGGAAAAGGGCGCGATTACCGAAAAGAAAAAAGCACTTGATAAAGTCGAACAGAATTCCACCAAAGAAGCTGATCCTAGCAGTCCTCACATGGACAAAATAGTTGACGACGTGATTGAAGAATTTGAACGCATAATTCCTGCTAACGAATTGAATTTCATCATGCGTAATCTGCGCCATTTTAGCAACTATAACATTAAGGTTCAAGCATGCCGAGACAAGCAGGCTAATACCAATGAAAACGATTGCTCGGGTGATTCCATCAGATCGATGCAGACCTTGAGAAAAGAACAAGCTGACGATATACCAGCTGGCACCTTTAGAGCGTACAAACTTCCTAACAACGATAGCTTAACTACTACGGTGAAGCTGCAATGGCAAGAGCCAATCTCTCCCAATGGAGTCATTGTCGCTTATCAGATAGAGTACAAGAGAGTAGACGTTCCTAACGTAAGTAATCGACGCTTATTTTACATAGCCAAGAATTTTTTTTTAAAATAAGAAATTATAATTTTTGTCTCTATTACAGCACAAGACTATAGGCACGTGCACAACTCGAGATAAATTTCTGGAGGCTGGCAATGCATTTATCTTACCAAATTTACAAGCGGGTAATTACTCGGTAAAAGTACGGGCCACAAGTTTGTCGGGCAATGGTGCTTACACCGAAATTTTGTACTTCGATATTCCGGAGTCGAATCTGACGACACCGTTCTGGAAGGTCATGCTAATTATCGTTGTCTCCTTTTTTCTTATTCTCGGAGCATGTGTTGCCGTTGGCTATTTCTTTAAGAAGAAATTCATGCGAAATGTACCGAGTATGAGACTTATTGCCACAGTAAATCCAGAATACGTAAGCACTGTCTATATACCTGACGAATGGGAAGTACCCAGGAAGAAGATACAGTTGTTGAAGGAACTAGGAAACGGTTCCTTTGGTATGGTATATGAAGGCATTGCTAAAGATGTTGTTAAAGGAAAACCCGAGATCAAATGCGCCGTTAAAACTGTTAATGAAAATGCTACCGACAGAGAAAGAATTGAGTTCCTCAACGAGGCGTCGGTCATGAAGTTCGTATAAGTCTCTTTCTTAGCTTTTACAATTATTGTTTTTAATATCTAACATTCAAATAACTAATAATACGTACTTTTATAGGGGCTTTAACACACACCACGTGGTGAGGCTACTCGGTGTAGTGTCTCAGGGTCAGCCGACTCTCGTAGTAATGGAACTAATGGTGAACGGTGATTTAAAGACTTACTTGCGCAGTCATCGTCCGGATGTGTGCGAGAACTTCCAGCGTCAGCCACCGACATTAAAACGTATACTGCAAATGGCTATCGAAATTGCGGACGGCATGGCGTATCTTGCGGCAAAGAAATTCGTGCATAGAGATTTGGCAGCACGAAATTGCATGGTGGCTGATGATTTGACAGTCAAAATCGGCGATTTCGGAATGACAAGAGATGTTTACGAGACAGATTACTACAGAAAAGGCACAAAAGGATTGTTACCTGTAAGGTGGATGGCTCCGGAAAGTCTCAAGGATGGAGTATTTACAAGCTTCTCAGACGTCTGGAGTTATGGAGTAGTGTTGTGGGAGATGGTTACCTTAGCTTCACAACCATATCAAGGATTGTCAAACGATCAGGTGTGCATCAGTTATTTCTAATTTAATTACTTTTTGACTCATAATACAGTTAGTTTTGGATTAAATAATAATTTCATATTTTTCGTAGACCTTACGGTATATCATCGACGGAGGTGTGATGGAAAGGCCAGAAAATTGTCCAGATTCATTCTATACGTTAATGAGACAAACGTGGAATCACAAAGCAACGAAAAGGCCCACTTTTATTGACATTGAGCAACTGCTTCTGAATTTATCTGAAATCGATGTTTCTTCCTTTGAAAGAGTCAGTTTCTACCACAGCCCTGAAGGTGTTGAAGCTAGGAATCAAAATAATTTGCAATTTCATCGAACTGACAAGTCAGTATAATTTGGACGTTTATCGCAAAACTTCAAAGCCTTAATATAAAAAGGAAATTGACTTTCTCCAACGTATACATTTTTCTGTGAACTAAAAACTTATTTATTTTTTGCAGAGATTTTGAGCTCGTGACTCTGCAGGACTTGCGAGAGGAGGAAGCGGAAGGTGAGGAGGATTCACCTCTTCGTCAAGACTTTGGTGACTTTTCCTCCTTTGAACCTGTGCCTAGTGTTAAAAACGGCTCATCGGGACATTTCGGCATGGAGCCGTTTAACGATAATAGTAAATCTAACGTTGCTCTTGGTTTCCTCGATCTAAACTCATCAAAAGCACCGCTTAAGGCTGGTTTCGATGATTTCGACGGAGTTTCAGCAGGATCACTTGCTTCTAGCAAGGACACTCTTAACTTGCCTTTTGCCGAGGACAGTGTCAAGTCTGTTAAAAATTCACCTTTCGCTCAGAAGAAATCTTCCTCCAAGAGTAATATAAGCCAGGGCTCACTTGGTAGATCATCTCTGAGTCCTCAGAGTCCTAGCATCATTGCAGCAGCGAGTAATCTCGGTTGGTTGAATTTTTTCATTGTTTTTTAAATAATTTTTTATAACTTGAACTTTAAGGGAGAAATTGCTATTTCTTTATATTTTAATCTCTATTTAATCTTTCCAAACAAATGTTGAATCCTTATTTCATAAGCGAGGTTGCGAAACAAATTTTTCTGAAAATACGACAGGCTCAAAGGTAATCTATTTACAGTAGTGAAATATTTTGACTGTAATTTTAAAACTAAATTTATTACTTAAATATGTACGTTTTAAATAAGACCGTTTAGATTTTGAAAACCCACGTTTACGAGATCGATGCATTACAAAAAGTCTGAAGGAGATTCACAAAAATTTGTATAAAGCAAGTAGAAAAAAATGATTTGAAATTTAATTGTTTGTCTTGAAAAAACAGGGAATCGTCCAAGTCCGTCGTTGATTGTAAACGCGCGCTCGGATCCCCAGTACGAGAATCGTAGTCCGGAGGCGTTGGAGCAAGAGCTACAGCCACCCCGCGACATCGCCAGTCTGCGAGTGAGCTTTCCTTCGATGGACGCCATCGATTCGGACGTATCCGCGGACGCAGCGACGACATCTATCTCGCCGAGCTCTCCACATCATGACAACAATTCAAGACTTGAGGCTGCGCTCCAAAGCAGCAATAAGCAGCCGCAGCAGCTAACTAATAAGGCTGGCGAGCAGCCGCAACAATTACCATTAAACAATGGCTACATTGGTGGCGCGGCCACGTAGCCTCGCGAGGAGGCCGTCGAGTCAACAAGGGCAACCGCGCTGGAGCTCGGCGGCATTCGCAGGGCCGTTAGCGCCTGAAGTAGAATACTGGACCGCCTCGATCCAGTCTCAGGCGAGGCGTGAAAAAGAGAGACGGACAACTAGCGAGCGAGCGAGAAGGGCACGGCGTGCATCTAGTATTGTTTTTTCAACTCCCTCTCTCTCTCCTTCTGTCTCTCATTCTCTCTTTTTCTCTTTACTGAAATTCTTTTGTATTGTATATCGCGAACGCAGTTAATAATTGATCGATACATATAATATACACATAAACATATATATACACACACATATATACATATATATGATGAAAATATTGCGTTATTACGATGTAGGATTGTTGCCCTTACTTTTTGGGAGAAAGGAATTATACCCCTTGGTTGTAGAATGTAATTGAAGTATGATTAGACTTAATTTATTTTTAAATATTAACAATAATTACTGGTTGATACTAAAATATTAATGAAATAGTAAAGTATAGTTTTTCTATTTTTTTGTAGTACTAGAGTTTGTCTTAATAATTTGCACTATATATTAAAAATATAATGTTAAATTGAAAATTAATTATTCATTCTATAGCCAAGGATTTTTGTATCAACTTCTTGTATACTTGTAAATTTTTTAAAACTAGGTATGATAGTAAAATATGATTTATTGATTCGACGTGCATAAATGTGTAAATCGAATGCTTAAATCATAAAAGAAACGGGTAAATATTAAATGAATAATACTAATTTTGACAAGTATATAAGATTAAATCAGTACTTTCTCTCAAAAAATTAAATATTTTTTTTCTAAAATGAAGAGGTATCAAAATTTAAATCCTAATTTATAAACATATGAATATTAAAATGTAAGATTGCATTTGTAGACGTGTAATTCAACGTGCGATGACGAGACGACTTCGAAATATAAATATATAAATATAGAATTAAAAGTATAAACAACTAAAACTTGACAGCGAGAGAGAAACTGGAGAAATGAATATATATACGATACTCCTTTGATTCCTTTAACTTTTTAATTATAAGTTTGGTATGTGTATTGATTCCGTCTCGTATCGTAGAAACGGGAAATTGTTTTTTTTAATGTGCGTGAGATACTGCCTTCTTGTTATTTTCACTTCTGTGAAAACATCAGTGATGCTGTATCGAGATGATGAAAGCACGTGAGCTTATCGTCAAATTTTCAGACTTTCCGATAGTTACTTTTGAAGAAAGATTTTTTCTATTCATGTTACAAAATATAGTTTTATTTGAAAGAATAATCGTTTCATTTTAATATAAATGAGATCATTTTTATATCCTTACTGCAATATTTTTGAAATTGAAATATTGAAACAAAATGATAGCTTAGTAATAGTTATTCCTTAAAATTAAAACGTGAATAAAAAATATCTTTCATCACGAATAATTAACAGACTTCAAATTATCAAAGATTCTTATACAGAATTCCACAAAGTGTTCATAAAAATCCTATAAAGATATAATGTAATATAATATAAATAGAAGTTTAATGGGGAAAAACTGAAAATTTCGTAGCCGTCGCGGAATCCTCGTAAGAGTGTGCGCGTATATCGTAGAGAATATTGTAACTTCTTGTTTATTTGCATGCCGTCGCATCCCTAGAGTTTAAGGTAAAGGAAGCAAGATATACAAATGAAATCGAATGAACATTGACTGTAAAATAGTTTAATTTTTAATTTAACTCCGCCAGCGTTCCTCGCTTGAACTGATTAAATAGGAAATTTAACGGGGATAGACAAAAGGGAAATACAATAGTTTCAGTCGGTTAGTGAGCATACCGAAAAAAATCCTATTTTTTTTATAGTCCAGAAATCAATTCGTTGATAGTGTTTTCATTCATCCATTTATGTTTGTCATTGCTTTCATAGAAATATTTAACAGATTCAAAAAAATGCAATAGTAAATTTAATTGTACTCATTAGAAATTTTTAATTTTTCAAAATATCAATTAAAATTAAGAAAATTTGGTTGACTTTCTGTCAAATATTTCTATGAAAAAATATGACTTGGAAATCGTTAGCCATATTCATAAAACACGATACCTAGATGAATCGCAAGCCGATTTTTTTAGCAGTGGTCACAGAACTTTTTGATAGGGCGATTGCGCATTTAAAGATATACTTAGTTTAAATTTTTTCGTGCGTCCAAATTTTTATGGTGCTTTTTCTCTTTTGTTTTACACATTTGAAAATGATGAATCTTGTCTTAACTCTTATTACAAAAGAGAGAGGAGTTATTGTTACAATATGACAACAGTATTTTTAATAAATTAATAATTTTTATAAAACAGTAAAGAAATAAGTCAGATTTCAATGTCTTTTATGAAATGAGAATACGAAAACTTATAAAAAAATATAAGTAAACACGAATATTGATTTAAGCAGATGCACGTAAATATTTAAAGAAACTGTATATATTTTTAGGAAAGTGCGTACGTCCTTCATAGATGTTTTAGTTCAAATATAAGACTAAATATTAAAATCGATACAAAAAAGATAAGCGATAACCGAACAACGTAACGGAAAACGCGGTTTCGTCATTTTGCCCGCTGTGTTCTTCGCTAAGTCAGTTTAGTTGACTTTTCCTTTATAAAGTTTATATTTTGATGAAATATTTTATACAACCGAAAACTTGAAAAGACCTTACGCCTTAATGGATCTTTAACGATTAAGGGGAATATGTGCAGCTGTTTTTTTTTCTTTATTTTTTATTCTGTTAAAAGATTTACTTGCGATTCGAACTGATAAATCCTTAAGTAATTTGTTTGCAAAATATATTCTTAGTTGCGTTAATTCACAGAGAACTTGGCGCCTTTGAAATAATTTTCCAGGCAAAAATTGTAAATAGCTGCAAGTATTTTATATATTTAGTTGACCATGAATTTTGTGTATTATATAAATGAATTAAGTACTATTACAGTTTGACAATGCAGAATTTCATACTTTTCTACGAAAAAGATAAATATTTATTTTCTTTAATCATGATTAAAATGTAGCTTAATGTGCTGAAATTGAACATAATCGTTTTAACGCAAGTTAAATGAACGCGAAATGTACAACTTTTTAAACAGTTTCTTTGTGTTTCATTGCAGAATATAAGTCACTATTTTTTATTTAGTAGTATTTTCCCTATATTTTTATGATCTGAATTCTATATAATTAAAAAATGCTTTGGCGCCAAATTATTTTTTAACAGAATTGCTTATTTTTATTTAAATATCATTTTTATCAGTATTCATATTATAAATTAAATTTATTTAAAATATCCATAAGTTATATATTATGAATCTTCAAATTTTAATTTTCATTTGCATGAAAAATTGAATATACCGTATTTCGATAAATTTTGCACGTAAAGACAAAATCAAACTATTGAAAATCATGTTATAGTACTCATAAAAGTATTGCTTAAAAATTTTAGTTATTTCCATCAGAAAACTTAGACGATTATTGTCATTTTCAAAATTTATTTATAATTTAAATTAAACAAAGAAAAAGTAACTAATGAATATTGTAAGTAAATTTTAAGACATTATTGTTATCCATACAAATAGCGTATAAATAAGCAAACTTTTACTTTCTTTCTTTTTGAAATCTAGTTTAAATTTAAAGACGCCCAAAGTTAGTTTATAATAATTAAAATTATCAAGAAGGCTCTGTTTACAAATCGAATCATTGTAAATCTTTAAAGCTACTTTTTTAATGGCTGCTCGGTGCTAAAACTGCCCTGCAAATAAATTAAAGGTCGTTTATCAACACGTCCCGAAAATTTGTCTCTCTTTATGTTGTTGACGAAGAAAATAAAAATGTACTCGTCGAACGCATTTCCTTTTCTCTCTCTCTTTTTAAAATTTTTATACCATAACAATAGAGGAGAGAATGTAGACTGCTTTAACCGAGGGAGAGCCAAGATTGATTTCAAAAAGTTGAATTGAAATTGTTAAAGATCTAGCGTTGTTGTGCAGTTTGAAGTTCATTTAATATTTATATTTATTTAAATCAAAATTTTCAAGTAACTGCGTTGATAATAAAATATCTTAATTCTTTAATTTAAAAGGAATAGCAATAATATTTTTTTTTATAATTTATTAATCTTATTCTCATATCAACGGATTAAAATAAAAATTTGCACAATAGCGCATGGACGTTTGAGTAGTATTGACGAGATCCGAAGCGACACATTGACGGTAATAAAAATAGGAAAGAAAGGACAAAATATAAAAAAAATAAAATAATTAAACTATATGAGCAACGCAATATAGAGTTGAGAGAAAAAATAACTAGACACATTGAGCCTCAATACAAGACTGATTAGCTAAACCCCCTGTATAAACATGTAATCTCCCAACTGTAAGTTAAATAGTAATAATGACGAAGTTGAAGCTGAAAAGGAAGGCGCTTCTTTTTAAGAAGGAAAGAGATATTAATTATATTATGAATATAAAAGTAATGATAATTAACGAAAAATAAAATATACCGATGGTAAAACTAAAGCGAAAAAGTTCCAAGTTTTTCTTAAGTAGGAAGGCCGATTCCTTTTTTCATTCACTTCGTAAATTACCCGCTTGTACATGTATATAATTATAATACTTGTAGTCTAAAATATAAAGAAGTAAATGAGTAATCATAACAAAGATCGAAGTACCAGTGACCTAATAGACCTATTTTAATTGTGCGCTTTACAAAAATCATGTCGTATTATATATACATATATATAAGAAATATATGTTTTTAAAAGAATAAAAGAATGGAAGTGTGCGCAATTACTGAATTATTAATAATTAAGGTAACAAAGTTGTACAGGTAATAAAACGTATCAGATTTGTTAGAAAATTGAAAAAGATAAAACCACATTATCGCTGTGGTCAAATACGCAATTAGTTATAAAACTGCGTACCTTTATTTTGACCTCTTTTTTTATAAAGAAAGACATTTAAAGAAGGAGTCTTGCAATGATCAACGAAAACCAACTGCGATGTATCGCTCTCTGATTTTCTCTCTCTTTTCTTTATTATTTCTTAACTCTCTTTTTCTCTCTTTGAATTAAAAGAAATGTTATCGTATAAAATATTGTATTGATCGCCTTTTTGTTTTAGATGTAAGTCGATGTTTTTTCATCATTGAATGGTAAGATTTGTAGTCTAAAGTAGATTCAAATAAAAGTCTGAGCGTGTCGAAAATTCCTCTCTAAGTCTTGCAATGTGTTCGATAGAAAAAGAAAAAATTCATTAACTCTTACATGTATGTAATTTTGTTACCATTGGCTTGTATGTTTGTATGCATGTGCCTTGAACTGGTGGAATTTTATTTTCTTTCTAAGTTTTATTGATGAAAATCATCGACCGAAGTTCATGACAAAATTTTTAAATAATTTTATTGTTAAGCAACGGAACATAACGCCAACTTTAAATAAAAATAAATAGTTTAAAATTTGAAAGTCATTTACTACCGACTATACAAATTTGTATAAATTAATAAAAATAAAAGAATTTTGTGACACAAAAATTTAAGTTTGAAATATAAATAACTATAATTCATAAATATGATTCAATAAGTAATGATATAATGCAATAAAATTTGCTAATATAAATTCAAGACTTTTTGACGTATTTACTAGTGGGATAAACAATGCCTTTCAAATTTTTTTAAAAAATATGAAAATCAATTGTAGATTGTGCAAGAAAGAAGTATCATTCGATATGTATAACTGTAAATCAGTAATAATTTAAACAGTAAGCTGCTTTTCCGAAATATTAAATTTTAACTTATTCAAGACAGGAATTAATTTTCATATTTTTCTTAAAGCCAGTATTTTCGTAAATTAATATTTAAAGAATAAATTTGAATTGTGTCACAGTTGCATAAAATATTATCGCAGTCTGGTTTTCGATTTTCGGGCTCATGCGGCATCATATCGATTTCTGTATAGAAATTCTATTTTTATTTTCTTTTCTATTTTGTTACCAATCATCCAGATGTAAAGATTAGATATTAAAGTTATCAAAGATTATTTTTTATACATCCTTATCATTTCTACCGTTTCTATAAATATATATATACGTATATATATTTTGACGAAACGACTGACATTGTAATAGTAGCTATATTTAATTGTCCTCACGCGCAAGTCTTAAATCGTATATCAAACTGAGAGTAAGAGGTATAAAAATTTGGTAAAAATTTCTTTTCTAATACATTTACAAAAATTTGTAATATGCCGATGAAAAAATTTAACCTGTACAATACATTTTAAATATATTTTAACAGAAAAAGTGCCAAAAATGCTAATCAAAATTAACAATGTAATAGTTAATCAATGATGATGATTAAAATTTATCAGGCACAATATTTTATACCTCTGTTTTCTGTTTTTGTTGTATATACATCATTTATACATTTTGTTAATTTTTTTAGCATTGCAGTCTTAGTTTAGGTACATAAAAAATAATCTTTTTCCTCTGTACACTCCTATATATATGTATAAATATTAAACATAGAAAATCTTGTGAAAAGTGAAAGATAACTCAAAATAATTTTTGAAGTAAAACACAAATATGTACTTTTTATATAAATCTACGTTACAAAAAGAAACGAAAGTCACTAGTACACAAAATTTTCTTTGAATAAGAATTGATTGCTCTAAAACATTTTTTAAAGACAGATTGAAAAACTTAGAAGAGTCTGTAAATGTCACTTTAACATATTCATTTTTAAGAGCTCTGAAAAATTGAAAATTTTTAATTTCACAAATTTTAGAAAATTATTTCTTTTTACACTTCTGAAGACATATGAAATTTGTAAAATTTTTGGAGTTCTTAAATGAATATCTTTGGAGAAAAGAACTTTTTAATAACTTTATTTAAGTTCGATATAAAGAAAATTTTAATTAATTTTAATCAGTGCACAAGCACTTCGGCTTCAGAATTTGTTGCTGCTTTCTTTACGTATATTTATTATTGCGAGAACATAAAAAATAAGGAGGTATTTCAAAATTAGTCAAGCAATTTTTAGTGTCATTGGAAAAGAACGTAATTGATTAAGAAAATTATACATACACACACATACACACACTCTTATATATATAAAGGAAAATTGGAATAGACTTAAATACAGATAAATATGAATTTAAATTGGCAATGTTTTCAATAATATAAAAAAATTAAAGTAAGCCAGCGTACCGAATGTATTATATTAAGTAGTGAAAAGCCTCGCTCGTATTCTCAAGTATTTAAGGATTTAAGGCGATTAATTGCGTATAATATGCAAATGAATAAATATAATTATATATACATGAATGTATACATATATACATAAACAATATTATTATTATTATCAAAATAATAATTATTATTATTATTATTATCTTTGTTGACTTTATTGTAATTATTACGTTTATAATTAATTACTGATTATTACATGTGTTAAGTAACTAACAATTTACGTCATAATGTAGGGTATAAATAATTATTTGTTTAAAGTTCACTCGAGAATGATAATAATAGTAATAATAAATACTTTTCCTATACATAAATAAGAGAAACCGCGAGCTGTGTTCGTATATTGAAAAAATCCAGGTAAAGAAAGAAGAAAGATCTTTCGAGTCACAGCTGCAAAGGCCTAATCATCATTTTCCTTTTTTCTCTCACAATTACATATATTTAAAAGCTATTGTTCAATCCCTTCTTGTTCTTACTGTTAAATTGGGCACTTATGGAATTTAAGAATTTTAATGCGAATGTTTAGCGAATGGAGTGTATTTTTTCATATTTTGACTTACATTTATATTACTACTTTTTTGTGTTTATCTTTTAAAATTTTTTTTTTTATTTCTTTCGTCACTAGCAGTTTTAAATAAATTAGTATAAATATGTGCATTTCAATCAATATGCCCAATTTTTAATTTTTTAAACTTCAAGTCTTCCACTTTAAAAACATTTGCATTTTCTATAAATTTATATTAGTTATATAAACAATTTATTTTACAAACTTCTTAATTAAGCAATACATTTTCGTAAAGAAATTAAAATTTACATTTTCTTATCATTTAAAATAAGAAAAAAAAGGATTATGTAATAATTTTTAAAGAACAAAAATAATAAATGTATTTTGCATGATTGGTTTAAAAGAGAACTTTATGTGGTAAATATATCAAAATAATTAAATTCAAAATTCAATTATAAAATTATTTTAAATAAAAACTGGTGCTACTTTTTGTGTAATTACTTGCAATTCATATCATTTGAACCGTCTGTAAAATCTTAAAGATATTGTTTCTAAATTGCATTTATTTTTTTCAGTATAAACGTTGAGAATGCGATAAAAAATTGTATAATTTAATATTATGATTGTAAATGAATTCATGGTTTATAATACTAACATAATTATTTAAATAGGTCATATAAAAAAGCATTTTGAAAAAGCATTTACACAAAGGTTATTTAAAAATCAAGTTAAGTTTAAAAACAATTCTAATTATTTTAACAAAATAAACTTTGATTTTCGACAAAGCGACATTTTTTGCATGTTTGGTGTAATATTGAAATGCTTACTGCGATGAAGCTTTAAAAGCACCTGTTTAACATTTTGTCTAGGTTTTAAGTAAATTACAATAACTGTAGATATTAACAGAATTGATATAATTACCATTATGGTTCTCCGAATTATAAAAAAATCAAAATTTTGCTTAAACCCGTTACTTCTTTTATTTTTATTTACACGTGACAAAACGAAATCCAGTCCCTTATAAAGGCATATGAATGCATTATTAAAAATTACAAATAGATTGTTTAGCTTATGGAAAATTAAAAGAGGTAAAAATCCCTTTGAAGCTTCCACTTTTGTACTTTGTTCTTCAATCCTTCTCAGAACCACCGATAGACTACTACAATTATTATAGGATAATATTTTGTTATTACGGTTCTTCCTTCATAAAAGAGTAAAAAGGAGAATAATTCTAGAGTAGATAAGATTGTATATCGACGAAGGTGTGCACTTGCGCATATATGTAAAAATAAAACATTGCACACGCGTCGTGTCTGACAAGTTTCTTTTTTCTTTAAGCATGATTCATATTTTTATAATCCATGAATATCGATCAATTCGATGATTTAATGCATAGAATCATTTAGATTGAGAAAAAGAGTACGCCAATTATATGTAAGAGAAAAGAGAAAGGAGAATTGTGAGAATGACGACGATAATATAAAAACTGCGGAATGCTTTTCAGTCTGTACCTACTTTGTCTTTTGTTCTTTTGTAAACAAATTTACGTAGAGGGGAGTAAAAAACCGACAAGTCGGAACTGTACGATGAATTGATCACACGTGCCGCTTCCTGCGTCTCGCTTTGGTGTGCTTATTTATTATAAATTTTGTAAATATTGTACAAGACATTTCGATCAAATACACGGGAGAACATTTCATACAATATTAAACGTAATTATGTTTGTATAATTTCTTTCATTGCCTTTACCTTCTCATCCCAAATCCTATTTTACATGTCCTTTTTATTTAATGAATATAATTTTACAAAAAAGGTAATCTAAAATTGTTGCAGTGTAGGAATTCTTGATGAATCAGAAATTTTTTATGAAAAAGTATAAAGTCTATAAAAATAAATTGATTAGATATGAGAGTAGAGAAGTAAAATTAAAAAATCCTTAACATGATTTTTGATGAAAAGTGTTAAATTTATAAAATACATTGATTATATATTAGATTAGAGAAAAATAAACATGATTTTATTGCAATACCATTATATTATTTCGGTAAAATCTGTGTATTTTCTAATATACTACAATAAAAAGTGTAAATTAGAACCATATTTTTATACAATCAAGGCTGAAAACATTATAATTTAAGAAATAAAATGAGCCCTTATTGTATGCTAATATCCATTATTAATAGTTATATAATTTACGATGAATTTTCAAACTTAAAACAATCAGAAAACAGGTAAATATTTATTCATCCATTAATTCTTGAAAAATATAAGTAACGATAATGATTTTTTTCTCTATTAGTTAATACTAGCCAATCACACTTGTACAAGAGGTGGAAAACTGCCAGAATCCAAGGATGGCAGAAAACAGCACGACACAGCTGATCAGAGACTTGCGCATCCTCGTAGACGACGAGGAGTCGAACGACTTAAATTAAAACTGAGGCTGCGGAAATCCACGTGCACTGTTCAATTTTAAAAGTACGCTGCGAAGGTCTGCTGCAGCGGTACCCCCCGCGAATGCCCAAGAAGTTGAAGAAAAAAATGATCCTACCAACCGACTTTGACGAGTACCTCAAGCTCGTGGACGGTCACGAGGAGTGCAAGGAGTTGAAAAATTACCTCATAGACTTTGTGACGGAAAATAAGAAGAAAGTTATTGAAGAGAATGTAAACTTGCGCTCGTTGAAGTACACGCATACGAATTTGTTGGAAAAACTATTGGTGAAATTGTGCGAAGAGTAGAGTATCGCTACTTTCGCAGGTTTCTTCATCCTGTTGGAAGTTTTCATTATTATTTGGCAAATTTTTGACGAATTTTTTGTAGATGGACTAAATTTGGTCAATTATTTGTGAAATGGCTAAAAAAATTCGTGAAATTTCCAACACGGCATCTTATCATATTATTGTACTTTTTTCACTGCTCTTGTCAAATTTAATGCTTTGCTATACTGATCAATGTTTAAAAAAAAAATAACAGAAATATTACTATATTGAATGAAAAAGATATAATTTACTAAGCGGACGTATAGTTTTTCTTCAAAATGTATCAAATTTGTAAATATCCGCACTGAGTTAGCCCATATAGGAACGTGTCGTCTCCCGCCATACGACAAAGGCAGCCCTTATCATTGCCTTAGTCTTGGCGCGGAGGCTGTCCCCGGGCAACGGCGAGCGCGACACATAGTCGTCACCCGCTAGACTTAGAAGTTATACCAACTTAAAATAGTGTCGGATAGAAGAGAAAAGGACGTCAAGACATCACAGGACAGGATACTACCACACCAATATTCATTTTAATAATTACTGAAGTTCTACATAGTGCTTGTAAGAGGGCATATAGATATTACAATAAGCAGGTACTTATCCGTAAACAAAGTTTGTTTACATTTTTTACTGTTTTCTTCTTTGGATGACTTTTGTGCATTATTTAATTTAAGATCTTCGCAATTGGTTGATGGATTGTTTTGATTTATCACATATATATGCGCAAATATATAATAAATTGTTAGTAATTGACACTCGATGTTAGTGTCGAAATGTACTATTGTACCCCTATAACCTCAAAGTCACGACTGAAATGATTTTCTGGTTCTCGTGGTACAATAGTAAATTACGACACGAGTGTTGAAGTGAATTATTTACCTGATCAAACATTATTAAAAATGTCGTGTCAGTCGTGATTTTGAGGTTAGAGTGGTATAAGAGTTCCAAATCGCAAATTCCTTTTTACATGATCTTTTCATTTCTGAAAATCAAAATATTTAAATAAACAATGAAAGGCATCTAAGTAGTGCGAAAATACTAGGTTCAGAAGACGTATATTTAACATGGACAATAAATAACTTTAGTTTTTATATAGTTAAAAACCTGAATAAGCTTTGAAATCCATATACATCTTTTAAAGAATTTAACAATTAATTTTATGTATATTTCGTATACCGCATTCACAGTTACATTTATTTAGAGTTAATAACTTTGGTTGTAAATACGATTATTTTTGACAACAAGAATTTCTAATTTTAATTTTACTTATTTTCATTGTCTAATAAAGCAGTCCAGTGGCGCATCAACTGCTACCCGTCAGACTACAACCACGAGACCGAAAGGAACGTGTCGGTGTTCTTATCCCTCGTTAACATCGACAATTTCGCAGTAAAGTTCAACTTCCGGTTCTACATTGTCGACAAGGCCGACCGTGAGGTGAAAGAGCGGTGAACCGCGCAAACTTCGTCAAGAAAGACGTTTTACTCGATCCGATGAACGGGCTGAATCGCTCTTATTTCTTTCCTGATTTTCCACACTCCTATCCCTATGAGGATACTCCGGCCACGACCCCACTCGCCAAAACAGTGGTGCCCAATGCTAATGACGAGGAGAAACCGGTACAGCAGCTGAAGATCTACGAGCAGATGGCTGGTGACTTCGCGCGACTGCTTGAGAGCGGCCGCTTCAGCGACGTCGTCCTCGAGTCGTGCAACGGTGAGGCCAAGTTCGCCGCTCACCGGTACATCCTGGCTGCTCGCAGCCCCGTCTTCGCTGCCATGTTCGAACATGACATGCTCGAATGCAGGGAGAAATCCGTCAGGCTCAAGAACGTCGATACGAGCACCCTCAAAGCCATGCTCAGCTTCATCTACAACGGCAACATGGCCGTCGAGAAGTGCTCGCCGAGCAAACTTCTCGAAGTGGCCGATCAGTACGGCATTCTTAGTTTAAAGAATATCTGTGAGCAGAAACTTATCACGGATATGAATGTCGATAATGCGGCTGAATATCTTATTTCGGCGGAGCTGCACAGTACTGAGCGGCTCAAGCTCAAAGCATTGAAATTCATTAAGGCGAACATCAAGAAGGTCATCCATACTGAAAGCTTCAAAATGCTGTCTGTTGATCATCCAAAAGTCCTGGTAGATATTATTTCGTGCATGGCTGAAGATTGAACAATTTTTAGTCAAATGCTTTCATGACTTTTAAAAACTAATTTACTCCACATTTTTTAACGTAAAAAAGTTAGGTAAATAATGTAGGCATCATATTTGTAAAGAATCAGTAAGTTAGTCGAAATAAACATAATAAAAAATATGATTTGAATTGGACTCATTTTCTTAAACAAATATAACATTTAGTTGGTTTCATTGATTTAATTGCAGGACTATAACAATGTTAGAATATTTTAACAAGGAAAATACATGACATTTGAGATTTTGTTGTAATTTTGAGATGTTTTCTAATTATGTTAAAATATGAAAGAAGTCGCGTCCATTCATTCTAACGTTAGATTTCTCAAAAATTATGCGCTCTCTAGCTATAATTTAGAAAAAATCGATATTTGTTAATTTAGAAAATAATATTTAAATCTTTACGAAAATTGAATGTTTTAAGTTATACAAAAAACTAATATATTCCATACTTTTTTAACGAAAAAAAAATTACGCAAAAAGATTCGCAAAAAGTTTTTATATTTGTTTTTTTTTCATGTCATGAACTGTTTTATCAACATCGCTTTGAAATTAAATGATTTTGTAATAAATAATTCCACCCTCGTCAACGAAGATAGCAATTATCTACTCAATTGAGAAGGCTTTAAAATCAATTCCATGAGGCTCTTAAAGTTTAATCGCGCTAAAACTATTCGTAAAAGAAAGTATTAACACGACACCGACAATGTACTTACATATTACTATTGTACAATTATCGCTTTAACTGACGGCCATAATAAATTGAAAAAAAACTTGAATATTCGTCGAAATTCATTTTTAACAAAAATACGATGAATTTTGAACTTCTGAAATCGGAAAACAGTAAAATATTTATTCATCCACTAATTCTTGAAAAATATAAGTAACCATAATGACTTTTTTTCTATTAGTTAATACTAGCCAATCCCACTTATACAAGAGGTGGAAAGCGCGGAGGCTGTGCCCGGGCAACAGTGAGCAGCACAGTTAGTCGTCACCCGCTAGATTTAGAAATCATACCAATTTAAAATAGTGTCGGATAGAGAAAAGCCGAGGATATCACAGGATACCTGAAGTTCTACATAGTGCTTGGGAGACGGTATTATATAAATATTACAACAAGCAGGTAGGTATACTTATCCGTAAATAAAGTGTCTTTTCTTACTGCTTTCTTCTTCGGGTGATTTTTGAGCCTCATCTAATTAATGATTTTTGCAATCATATTCGACACTCGATACTCGTGTCAAAATGTACTACTATACCACTCTAACCTCCAAATCACGAGTTTCACATGATTTTCCAGCTCTCGTAGTAAAAAATCGTATAAAATACATTTCGAAACGAGTGTTGAAGTTGATTATTTACCTCATTAGGTACTTTTAAAAATCAGCTTACACAATAGTATTCAACCTTACTACGAAAGCCGAAAAATCATATCAGTCGTGATTTTGAGGTTAGAGTGGTATAGAAGAGTTTAAAATCATAAATTCTTTTTTACATTATCTTTTCAATTTCGAAAATCAAAATATTTAAATAAACATTGAAAAGCATCTGAATAGTGCAAAAAGACAGTATAAACTCAGAGGACATAAATTTACGATGGACAACACATAACTTTATTTTTTACATAGTCAAAAATCCGAAGAAGCTTTGAAATCCATGGTAAATCTTTTAAGGGAATTTAACAATTAATTATATGTATATTTCGTATCCGTATCCACAATTACATTAGTTTAGAGTTAATAATTTTTTTTTATACAATTATTTTTGACAAGAATTTTAATTTTACTTATTTTCATTGCCTAATAAAGCAGGTCAGTGGCGCATCAATTGTTACCAGTTATCCCTCGTCCACAGCGATAAGATTGCATTAACGACCGTGCGGTGAAAGAGTGGCGAATCGCGCAAAACTTGTCAAAAGTAGGACTTTCCATGTCTCCTCGACGAACATTTCATGTTCGCCTACCGATGGACAGGAGCGACTCCGAACTTTCGGATTGTAACCCTCCTAGGAGCCCTCTTTCGCCTCCGAGGAGCCCCCTTAGGAAGCGAAAACCAAACGCTAAGGATGACGAGAAACTGGTGCAGCAGTTCAAGCTTTACGAGCAGATGGCTGATGACTTCGCACAACTGTTTGGGAGCAGCCGCTTCAGCGACGTCGTCCTCGAGTCGAGTGACGGCGAGGCTAAATTCGCCGCCCACCGAAACATTCTGGCCGCCCGCAGCCCCGTCTTCGCTGCCATGTTCGAACACGACATGCGCGAATGCTGGGAAAAATCCGTCAGGCTCAAGACCGTCGATACGTGCACCCTCAGAGCCATGCTCATTTTCATCTACACCGGCAGCATGACCGTCGACAAGACCTCGCCCAGCAAACTCCTCGCAGTGGCCGATCAGTACGGCCTTATCAGTTTAAAGAATATATGTGAGCAGACACTTATTACGGACATGAATGTCGATAATGCGGCTGAATGTCTTGTTATAGCAGAGCTGCACAGTACTGAGCAGCTCAAGCTCAAGGCACTGGAAATTATTAAGGCAAACCTCAGGAAGGTCATCCATACTGAAAGCTTCAAGATGCTGTCCGTTGATTATCCAAAACAGCTGGTAGATATTATTTCATGTATTGCTGATGATCAGTATGTTGTCAAAAATTTTCACGACTGTTCAAAGTGTATAGAAAATGATATTTAAATCTTTACGAAAATTGAATGTTTTAAGTTACAAAAAACTAACATACTCCATACTTTTTTAATGAAAAAAAAATTACGTAAATAATGTAAAATAATAATCACATTTGTAAGGTAGAGTTAATTTGTTAAAATAAATATCATAAAAACTATGATCTGAATTGGACTCACTTTCTTAAACAAATTGTAACATTTAGTTATTGGTTTCATTGGTTCAATTGCAAGACTAACAATATTAGAATATTTTAACAAGGAAGATACATAACATTTGAGATTTTGTTGTAATTTTGGGATGTTTTCTAATGCCAATATATGAATGAAGCTGCGTCCATTTATTCAATTGCACGATTTTTCAAAATTTGCTCGCTCTTTAGCTAAAATATAGAAAAAAAAACATGTTTCTTCAATCGCCTAATAAGACTTTTTATTCTGGATTTACACACGTTTAAAGTTCTATAGCTGATTTTTTGAGAAAAGATTATAATGTAATAATACCTAATTTATCTATAAGGAATGTCATAAAATTACAAGGAAATTAATAACATAGGCATATAGATTGTTCTTATAATTTGTAAGTTATAATAATTTCAAAATCAAGCAAATAGTTGTTAATTGTAAATTTTATACATTGTTATTACGTGTTTATTATATTTATTCATTAGTTTTTCAAAATTTCTGCAGCTCTACTAAATTTGAATTAAATTTAATCATAATAAAATAAAAATATATTTTATAATGAATTTAAAAATTCGCGGGAATAGCGGTATCTGCTGGAAGTTTCTGAAGATTCCGAAACGATAACCAGTATATTTGAAGACCTTACGAACTCAATTACTTTTAGTGTACTCTGCGGCATTTTGAGGGTTCGCATTGACTCAATTTCTTAGAGCGGGTGCAGGGATTATTGGCACTGTTGGCGTCACACTATAAAACGACAGAAGTATACTAAAAAGGCGCAGGTATTTACATTTTCATATATTAGACATTTTTTAAATGAAATTAATGGTATAATTGCAATTTTTATTAATTAGTGCAATTTTTTACAGTATTTTTTATATAAACTTCAATTGCAATTGCTATAAAAGAAATTAATAATGATTTGATTTTGCAAGAATTTTAATTTTCTTACGTTTATGAATAGACGATATATTTCATGTTTCGGTACACACTAAGTTTAAAGCAATTATAAAAATAAACATAGATCGTGTTTACTTTTAAACTGTGGGATAGATGGAAAAGAAAATAATCTTTCCAGTACGTATAATATACATGGGATCAAAATATTTAGTATTTATTTTTATAATTATTGTTTAATACGAACACTTTAAATCTATTTATATCTTTGACTTTATCCTATTTTATTCACTGTATCTAGAGATTAAAACGGCAGGCAGTATGACTGAACGCACGAATAATGTTTACAAGAAAAGACAATCGAAGTATGAAAAAACAAAAATGGAAACATCATCGTGCGAAACGAACATGAACGTGGTGGAATTAACTTTTAAGTGGACAATAAATAATTTCAGTTACTACAATGAACAGCATGGAGAAGCAATTGAATCAACGGTATGTATTTCGTGCAACACATTTTTCTATACATTCCTAACACAAGAAATTACACGGCAAGAGATAGTTCCAAAAGAATTGAAAGTTTTATTCTATTCGTAAATAAAAAAATCTTCCTTGACGCGCATCTTGACTTCCAGGTCTTCTCTCCGCCAAACTGTGAAGCACTGAAGTGGCGCCTACAGCTCTACCCAATGGGTAATTCGACGCAGAACGAGGATTACATTTCACTGTTCCTGCACATGGTGAAATGCAACAAGCCGTCGGTAAAGTCCGACTTCCGCTTCTGCCTACTCGACCAGAATGGTCGTGAGATGAACGAGCGGCGAACCGTGGAAACCTGGTCGTTCTACCAAGGCCGAATGTCGGGCTTTCCCAGATACGCCAAGAAGGCGATTCTGTACGATCCGACCTACGGTCTGCTGGCGAACGATCAATTGCGCATCGTCTGCAGCATAAAATCGGCGACCGGCGACGTGGTCCGCCTCGGCAAGGGCGAAGAGAAGCCGATCCAGCAGCTGAAGCTCTACGAGCAGATGGCCGGTGACTACGGGCATCTCTTCGAGAACGGCCGCTTCAGCGACGTCATCCTCGAGTCGTGCGACGGCGTGGCCAAGTTCGCCGCCCACCGTAACGTCCTGGCCGCTCGCAGCCCCGTCTTCTCCGCCATGTTCGAGCACGAGATGCTCGAGCGCAAGCAGAAGGTAGTCCGTCTCCAGAACGTCGAGCCGGCCACCCTCAAAGCCATGCTCTGCTTCATCTACACGGCGACCTTCAACAGTCACAAGGTCAAGATGATCAAGCTCCTACAGGCGGCGGATCAGTTCTCCCTGCTTAGCCTCAAGGATACCTGCGAACAGATACTCATTAACGACATGACCGTCGACGAGGCGGCTAATATTTTGCTCGTCGCGGAGCTACACAGTGCAGGACGGCTCAAGAAAAGGGCCTTGCAGTTTATTCGGAGACGTTTGAAGGAGGTAATGCAGACGCGTGGTTTTGCGACATTGAGCGAAAGCCATCCTACCTTACTGGTGGATATACTTGCTCAAGTAGTCATAAAATGAAGCTTTTCTAGTCAGGTGGCTGCATTTTCGAATGTAGCAGATTTGGCTTCTTAACGATTGAAGTTCAGTTTCGTTTTACTGTAATATAATGCTTAGTGTAAGCACTTAAACGCTAATTTTGTATTTATTATGGTTTTGTATATATTTGACTGATCATTCAACTGAACTTGATTTTAGCATTTTAAACGAAAGCGATAGATATGTAGCATGTTATGTATAGTATGTAGAACTAATTAACACATTTTGTTTTTGTATATAACTGTATATATGTAATAATTAAGCAAATAGTCGTAAAGAGAAAATTATGTGAGACTATAGAACTGCTTAAAAGAGATGGGACACGGAAATTTGAAAGAAAATCAATACTTTCTTACAAACATTTTAACGTGTAAATTAGTTAAAATCACGTTTAATTTTTCCATCATTGCTTTTATTTTTATGAAAAAAATTTATGACAAATTAAAAAAAAAAAATTATGACAAGTTAAAGTAAGCACTTATCGATGAAATAAATTGTATTATTGTATATTATGAGAATATTAATTAACTTTTCTGCGTTGTATATAGGTATACAATTATGCAATGAAGAATAAAAGCAAAATAAATAAACATGTTAATTTGTGATTAATTATTTCAAATTTTATTCATTATAGTAATTAATTACTTTCTGCCTTATAATGAAAATATTACCAATAATATTAAATATTTATGTAATAAAAATATAGACAATAGTCTAATATAGAAATATAGTTTTCAATATAGATGATTCAATGTGAATTTTTTTCAAATTGCAATACAATCAATAAAAAATGAAATTCTATTAAAAAATAAATTTTTTACTTAAATGTTAATGAATATTTAAGAACTAAATGTTTAATACGTAAAAAAAGCAAATGATTAGAAGAAAGACTATAAATAGCGGAAACTAAAATGTTAATTTACATTGCAATAAACATCATTATTGGATATAATTATTATTGATACAAATATTAGAATATGTACATTCTTCAGAAGGGAACGAGTAATAAGTACATTTTAACGATAAAACATTTTTCCCCTGTAATGACGTCTTTCTCGAGGGAGCGCATAATTATGACTAGTTCGTATTTTAACATCAAGAAGTGCTTCGAAATTGAAGCAGATAAATAAACTGGCAATGAAAAAAATAAAAAGAAACAAGCGACAGTTGAAGAAACGACTGAAATGGCAAGAACATTACGAAAACGAGAATAACTTGCACTGGTTGCAAAGCGAATTAGGCGTCGTCGAGTGGGGAATAAAACTAATTGGCATTTGGCCGATGAAAAGTCGTTTTTCAAATATAAATTTCAAAATTTGTTCGTTCGTGATGTGTGGAATGGCCGTAAACTGTTTTTACGGTACATATAGTGCAAAAAATCTTGAAAATCTTATTGACAGTTTATTATACTTTATTGTTACAATGTCTACGCTGCTAAAATTATTTATCGCCAAATCGATTCGAAAAGAACTACAAGCTCTGTTTTACATTATGGCCAGCGATTACAAAGAATACCATTATTTACCTCTTACAAGTAAAAAGTGCATAATGAAAAACATACGAAACAGGAAATTCACTACAATACTAATGATAGTATTCCTGAATTTGTCGATCATAGGTGAGATATTTATAAAAGTCAATTATTATGTGAAATATGTATAAAATATATGTTTAAAGCCATTAGTATATTTTCACTTTTAGCTTATGTAGTTCAAACATATGACATCAAAATGAAAAATTGGAAAGCATTTAAATCGTTACCTTTCATTACAATAATTCCTAAAGTTATATTGCATTCGCCATTTTTTCCTGCAGTAATTGCAATAATTTTGTGTTCATTTTTCATATGGATGGTAGCTGTAGTATCTATAGATTCAATTTTTGCAATTGTTATGGTTCACGCAACAAATCAGTTTACTATTGTTTCTGAAAAATTAAAACTGTATAACGATGAATTGGGCACTTGCAATAGAAATCAAAGATTTTTACAATTTTGTAGTTGTTTTAGATGCATCATTAAAGACCACATACATGTATTGAGGTGATGATTTATAAAATGATTTTCTTAGTAATTTCAAACCCAAAATTAAAAAGTGTAATATTTTCAGGTTTGTAAAAGATGTAGAAAATGCATTTTATATTTTATTGCTAGTAGAGGTAATGAGAAACATGTTACATTTTGGCATTCAACTTCATAATCTCATTTGGGTAAGACATTTTCAAGTTTTCTTAAATTTTGCATTGATTACATGATAACATAATTTTGCCATCCTTAAAGCTCTATAAAATTAATAATATCTTGAAACTAGTACATGTTGGAATTATTTTATTTTCAATGAATTTGCACTTATTCACATACTGTGCAACTGCTAAAAATATGACTGATGCTGCAAGTATCTTTTTATTACGTTGACATTTTATTATATCTGTGAGCCAGTTTCATTCCCTATAAAAAACATTATTTTTTAGGGTGAACACATTAGTATCAACGTTTGCAGCATGAATTGGTATGATTTCCGAGCTCAGACAATGCGATACATTATTTTGATGATATTGAGATCGCAAAAATCCTGCTACGTTACCGTTGCGAAATTTGTTAATTTATCACTGGAGACTTACAGAACTGTAATTATAAAATACATTTTTTATATGACATAAACACTTATTGCCTACTTGTTCCGTTTCAGGTTCTTACAACGTCATTTTCCTATGCTTCCGTAATTTTAGCCACACGAGGTCATTCTTAATGTCAATATTTATTTAAGTGCTATTGACTCGTTAATTGAATATTTTACTTCTTCGTGCACGAATTGTATTAATCTTTATTATTAAAGTACTACTCTGGTGCAACAATAAAATAATGAACACTTATTGAATCCAGCCCAACTTGTATCGTCAGACAACAAAAATTATTTACCGCAATAATCGATTTGCCGTAAATCCAGACAATAATACAGAGAGCCAGAAATCCTCAATTTTCAGAAAATCCCATTCTCACGCCGACTTAAGAATCACCGGGCATCGGTTCATTAACCAAACCCCCACAGTAGCATTAATCTCGCGCGAATCGACCGAGAAAAAGCGGCGTAACAAAGCCTTCGGAAAATTCGCGCGATATCGAATTCCGCGAAACGGCGACGAGCGTCCCCCGTTATGTGCCGCCGAGTCCCGCGACTCGCTCTTCGTTATACGTCGACTCGATAACTCATTTTGATTAATGCCTCGCCTCCGCCCCGCGAGAGAGCTCGGCCGTCTAAGAAATGAAATTTCTCAGCCGTTCATATAAGAGTACACCGCGAGCGCGCGGCATCGGTTATTCGGCCGGTTAACGGGCTTGGAATCGATCGCGACTCGCCGCCGCTTCTCGTCGCGACGTCATTGTTTCCGCGACAAAGAAAAGTGGACGGGCGCAGGAAGGTTGGAATTTTAAAGTTTAGGCAATTCCCGTGCACCTGGAATGTCGGCGGATTTTTATCGGTGGCCGTATAAGAATTGCAGCAGCTGCTGACGGGATTGAGTTGATGCGTATACGGCGGGTTAAGGCGCGCGTGAGAGAAAATGCAGCCGCGCGGTGGAACGTTTGGCGAACGGGAAACGCTGCTGGCTCAACGTGCTTGGAAATCGTAAGGGGAATTACGTGCAGCTTCTTTTCGTTCGCTTCAATCACGTTAGATTTTACGGTTTGCTAAATAAAATAAGACGCAATCCCGAAAATATAACGCGACTTCTTGTATTTTCGGTTTGTTCCAAATCGCAAGCGTATATATATATGACATGCTGTTTTGAGTAAAGTTATGCCGCTGCTTTGCGAGTACCTCACGACGCGTAAACAAACAAGTGGCTCCTTCTGTCCGTCCCCCGTTCCTCCCGTATGTGTCAATTGGCGGCTTCGCACGCAACAAGTGCGCGCGTTCCAGCAACCCAGATATCTTTCCTGCGCCGAGAGCTCCGAGCGAGAGATGTACCGTTAGCCGTCGCGGGGCAGCGACGACACTGATCAATTTGCGCGCTCCCGCTGTAGCTCCGACGTTTTTCAGACGGAGCTTCCCTTCTAATGCGGAATAATATAACTTGCTCCGCTTTGTTTATGGAAGCTGGACGAGGCTTTTGTATTTTTTCATCGGTGGTAAGAAGGAACGGACATCGTAAGAGGAGGGTTGTTCGTCTCGTAATTTAACTGTTTTGTTCTGCGCAGGTGAGGTACGCAAAACGTTAATCAATATTCAAGCAGGAAGAATAAGGAGTTTGGCAAAAATAAAAGCTGAACACGATTGCAAAGAAACGTGCCAGGCCATCATCCGCGCCTCTATGTACGCGCACATAGACAAAGTGCTAGAAAATGCGGGCACCGCGTCAAGTGCGTAACCGATTAGGAGAGAAACTGCAAACTGATGGGCCGTTGTAAACACCTCTTGTGTCTTTTTCTCTTGTCATCCTCTTCGTAAAATCGCTTTCGATCGCGAGCCTCGTAGAAAGGTTTAAGGAGGTCAGTTTCGCGTGAATGGGATTGATTAATTGATTAGTTAAAGAGATCTATGCGCTGCTTTTTTTCCTTCCTGACAATTATACGATTTTAAAAGTGCAGCTGTTAAAAAGCTGGTTTATAGCCAATTATTTCTAAGGTTTTTCGAGCGAAATTCTTTGGACCAGAACTAATTTCATGGGCAATTGGTAAGAAGAGTATTTGGTGTCAAATACTGGTTTTATATTTTGCTGGAACTACGTAATTATGTGCAGGAGTTTTTGTGAATTTTAAGATCAAAGAATATACGATAGCAGTCCAAGTAATAAATGAAGACATAAATCAGGTATACACTTATAATCTAAGGGTTGTGGTACCCCACATTCTCCCCTAAAATCTGTTGCTTTCAATGAATTCATGCTGCGTTACCTGTTCCCTTTTGATACTCGAGTTATTTACCGAATTTCTGTTAAAGTACATTTTCCTGTCAACAATTCATTCGAAAAAATCATTTTCTAAAAAGCTACGCTTTTTCACGAGTTCCTTCGCAGTCCTCCTCCAATCTCCCAACATCCCGGCGTCCAAAAGAAAAGGAAAAGATCGCTTAGTCGGTCTAGCGACTCGGCTGTACCTCCGAGGTAATAGCCGCGGCCTCAGCGGCAGCGGCGTACAGTAGGTAAGTAAAAAGGGTTGCGAGAGTGGGGCGCCCGTCGGCGGCGAAAGGAGGAGTAGTAGGAGGAGGGCTTGGACGTCTGTGTGCGTGTACAGGCCCGTGTAACGAAAGAGCGTCGCGAGAGAGTGCCGCGAGAGAGTGCCCCGCGAGAGGAAAGGGAGAGAGAGAGAGAGAGAGAGGAGGCCTCTCTCGGAGTCAGTGCCGCGTCGGGCAAGCCACAACAGTCCGGCATCGCGCGCTGAACCGACTGCACGTGGCTCGGCGTCGGCCTCACGCGCCAAAGGCCCTCCGCACGTGACACCCCAGCCGTGTAGCTGCCCGCGCGTGTGTGACTTGTGTCCTCCTCGTCAGCAGCAGCAGCAACAGCAGCAGCACCGCCAGCAGTGAACGATACGACCGTGAAAGAGGCAGAGCCCCTCGTGCCACCGACAGCCGGTACGTTTCCAAGGCACAACACCAAGTTTAATGCTATTCCGCGCATTCTGCAAACGCCAATTAGATCCGTCTAACCCCTTCGACGGCAAACTCAATTAGCCGCGGCGGCGTCTATAAGCCAAAGACATTGACACACATGCCGCGAGCCGCCGCTGGCGGCACGTGCCGCTTTTCTCCCTGATCCCCAGCTGTCCTCGGTGCGTACTCCAGGGGTAGACGAGTGAGCCTTGAGATTATTGCCGTTCGAGCAAAAGTCACTTTGCCCAAGTGGCCGAAGAGTAGAAAGCCGTTTTCTAATCGTTACCCGAGAGAGACATTCCCGCTAGAACGTTTCCAGTCTTTTTTCAAAAACTCCGTTCCAAACCGGTTGGAATTTTAAATGTCGAAAATGCTCCGAGGAAAGACTTCGGGAAAACTTTTGATTGACGCGTGCACCGTCGGAAGCGACCGCCTTCTGGTCGGAGCACTACAACATTCTTTATAAAAACGACGTCATTTGCAATCCACTCGAATTTTCCCCCGCTAAAACAGCGCCGCGCAGCCGCCTCGGACCCGAGAGCGCGTCTTTTCCCCGCGGTGGGAAAAGGGGCGAACGAAAAAAAAAAAAAGAAAAAAAAGAACCGAGGAGCGCCGGCAAAAGTGAGTTACGAGAGTGCCGAAGAAAATTGCGCGCGGCGGAGAGAGAAAGAGCGTGGAAAAGAGAGTGGAAAAGAAACCCGATACGCCTACGCGCGCGAGAGAGGAGAGCGACTGCAAGCGTCGCGTTTAATTGTTGTTATACGGCCCGTGGAATGCGCGCCGCTTGATCGAAAGGGTTTTGGACCGGCTTGCGAGAGGCTGTGCGAAATCTCCGAAGGAAACAATCGACGACGCCGCGCGGCATTGTGCGCTCTCCCTCTCTCTCTCCTCTCGCGGCGGCGGCGGCGTAATTGTGCCTCGATGACGTTGGAAAAACGAAAATATGTAGGAGAGAGAAAGAGGGGCCAGTCCCTCTCTCTCTCTTTCTCTTCTCTGTGCTCGATACCCTTACCAAGCGCTTTTTCTCGACGCTCTCGCGTGACACTTACCCACGCGTTCAAGTCTACAGAATCTGTCCGTCGATCGAGAGAGCCGCTGGAACGTTATAGATTTGCAATACTCATTCGCGCGGTTCCTCTGTATTTTCGAGCAGAGGAGATACACCAATTTTAATGCCACGTATCCGCAGGTGTACTCAATCCTCGGGGGAATCCGGAGCCCATCCGTCACGGGGCGGCGACAATGAATTTTATTAGCCTACCGCGAGTGGTCCTCTCGAACGTCCTCCATAAACGGCTCGAAATTCGCGTCTCGCCTCCGGCGGGAGCGCAAAAAAAGCGAAGCGCGCGACACTCTGCATACCGTTGCTCGACGACCTGACGAGCCTCGCTGGCTGATCGGCAAATATCTCGGCCTTAATTTGGGCGACGATTTAGAAGGCGGAAATGACCTTCGCGGGAAGAGAGAGAGAGAGAGAAAAAGGATCCGTGCGCGAGAGATTCCAGGTCAGACGAAACGAGCATTAATTCGCGGCGCGCTCATCCGAGGGTCATTGAATTATGTCACTTTTAGAATCATCGTCGAGTGCCGAGCAACATCCGATCCTGTTAATTCCTACGCGGAATCCGACGAGGCTTTTCTTTTGTCAGACGCGAGAGGATCACTGTGCCGCGGGAGGGGGGCACTAAAAGCGGTTAACCCACTTTTTCAAAGGCTTTTGTGTTAGGTGAATTGATTGTTTTTTTTTTCAGGTGCGTGATTAGGAAACGGCAATTACCTAATTTGCCTGAGTTTTTGCGCTTTTATTTACTCTTTATTAAATTTTTTCAGGCCCGTAGTTGTAAACTTTAGAGGTTGACGTTTAATGGCTACTTGCGTGGATCGTTAATATAGATAATAAAAATTATAGAAACAAGTTGAGATCATAATTTGTTTCATTAGGTTTCCTAACAAAGTTTTCATCATTGTACAAATAAATTATAAAACTGACCCAACCTCCGACGCAGTAAGAATTAAATAAGATAATCTTCAGCTTGCGCAATCCAAATTTCTAAATTTTTCACAAACTCCAATTGGCATTAAAAAAACTGCAGGATCTATAACGAGATTAAAAAAAATGGACTCTCATCCGCTTAGGGCGCATTTTCATGGCTGCTTTAAGTTTCCGCTTTGATATCAACCCTTGACTGAGCGTCCGGCGTGTATGATTACGGATTTCTCGGTGCCCGATCGCGTCAGTCGTGCGCGCAATCGCGCCGCGCGTTTATTTTCGTTCTCGCACGCGGAGGAACGTCCGGAAAAAAAGGCAAGCGGCTCAGACGAGGACTGCAGTGTCGTAAGAAGCGAGAGGCATCCGGTTTTCCATTCTTTTGGAGAGCGATGCCTTTTTATAGCGGAGTTTTCGATGCTTTGGGAATGCGGGAGATTATATTACCTTTTTTTTTTGCTTCCTCCTAGAGGAAGTTTTGTGATAGTAATTTTTGGAGTTGTTCGAAAAATCTGTTATAATTGTATTTTAAGGTGTCAGGAACAAGAATAAATGGATTTTGAAAATTTATGGCGACAAAAAAAATCTTTTTGTTTTTGTTTTATCACAAATTTTCGATTTTTGGAAAACTTAATTTTAATTTCTTTTAATGATAGGATCGAGATATTTGAATCGAATAAAGGCCAATTTAAAGAGCATAAAAATACCTATAATTTCAGAGGAAAAAAGTTACCCTAGCTCTTACGGTTCTTTTGTTTTTAATAAAAACGTGTTTTTTAAAAAAAAGCTTATATAATTCTTAAATTAAATTATCAACTGCTCTGAAAAAATTTTTGGTAATTAAGAATATATATAGCTATAATCTGTA